>JAVJIF010021408.1:0-64728 GCA_038442645.1 Agave tequilana
CACAGCTTGCACCTTCATTTCGTAGTGTAATCGGGAATGGAAAAGATCTCATCTGTCATGCTTCGCTCACCCTTCAAGCAAAGTTACATCATTGACAAGGATTCCAGGTAAGTCATCAACTGGAAGAGGTAGGTAAGTTCTTTAGTTTTCTTTCTTTCTTTTAATCCTTAGTTTAAATCATTATCAACTCTCAATCTATTCACTTTTCACTTTCTTTGTATAATTTTATTTTTTATTTTTCCCCCCCTTCTCAATCTACCACTTTTTTTTTTACTTAAATAACTCTTTTTCACTTTCTTTACAAGAATAAAAGAAGAACTTTAACCATTTCAAGTAACTTAAAAGAGACTTATTAAAAATTTCTATCGCCCTCCTTATGGATCATGACCCGCATAGCCACTTGCTATCGCGGTAGTATTGAGAACTTGCAACTTCTCTTATAAAGTTTTGAAATTCTGTATTTTTCTTATGCAGGTTTAACTCAATCAGATCCCACAACCACTTTTTCATAATTTTCACGTTTGCCGATTTCATCGCCTTCTCCACCTAACACTTCTAACTTTCTTTTCTTTCTCTTTTCTCGTTCATTAACAAAGAAGAACTTGTTAACATAAGTGTGCATAAGATTGTTAATGCTTCTATCGCCTCCGTCCCTGTGGATTCGGCCCGTTGAGCCAATGCTATAATGGAGGTATCGAGGGAACATTACACATACATTTTTCACACTGATTTAAAAATACACGTTTTTCAATTGTTGGCTTCACCCGATTAAAATTTTGGGCGCCGTTGCCGGGACTAAAATGGTTTGGACTCACATTTTTGTTAATATTTTCTTCTTTGTTTTGGTGTGCGGTTAATTTTGGCAAGAACTGAATATTGCAGAACACTCATTAGCACTGTAGCTCCCTACTCTTGAAAGCAGGGATCCAGCTTTCAAAGAAAAGGCGCACAAACGCGGTTTTAGCCGCGATTCCATGGCAATGTGTAGCCAATTTGTCTCTTGTTTTATTAGGATGTGCATAATGTTATAGCTAGTGGATTTATGTTGTTAGTTTCCTGCTTTGGTTGCCTGAGCACCGCAATAAATCAAAGAACTAAAATATGGTAATTGAATGCTTTTAAATCGCTTTAGACATTTGCATTTAGGCACATGTCACATTTCAATTCCAATATACTGTATTTTATTCTATTGTTGTGATTTGGACTACGGTATATATATGGCATTGCATATAGTATAGGACAAACATGTTGGTGATTTACTCGCTTTGTGTTATATTCTTGTCTAGATGACACACTTGCACGAATTGAACTTAAGGGCATAACCCAATACAAGATAAGGTAAGGAGTTATTACCCTCCTTAGCCCAAAAATCACCTCCCCACTCACGCAACCTCAGCCTTAATAAAAATTGATAGACGTTGGCCCTTAGAGCATCTCGAACTCATTAAGAGATTGACTGAGGTTGAATTTGTAAGAATCATACTCTTATGAAATCGGTGTCTAAGGTTAGGGATTAAGAGGTTAAGCTCGAAGAAACCGTGATTTGGTGTAATTAAGGCCCGTTACTTACGCACAGATACCTCCCACCATATTTTGCCCCTACCTGGCTGATTAGCTCGTAGTCGAGTTCACATAACAACCTCCTCTAGGTAATCGACCAGTTAGGACTCGTCTAGGTCTACGTTAACTGCAGTATAGGCTTGGTTTTAATTTTTTTATCTCTTTTAGTTAGTTTGTTTGTTCTTCTTTTTGTTTGTATTTGTTTGTGAATAGATTTCAATAACAATTCTTTCAATTCTAATATGAATTCATACTTCACACCGACATCATTTGATTCGAATAACTACAATCTAGTTTTGAATAACATCAACCAATCAAATAATCTGGATTTTATTTATTCGACTCAATATAACCCGTACTCTTATTCGATGACCAAAATTTTCAAAATAATTTCAAATCTTCACAGAGTCAATGTGAATTCACCTCTTTCGAGTCTAATTTTCAACCACCTTATCCACAATTTCATAATTTTCACAATATCCATTCCCAATTTTGGCTTCTATTTATACTCCTTTTTCTGAACCACCAATTAAAGTAAAATCCGAATTAGAAAAGAGTATGAAAGTCGTACAAGTCATGCTTGAGTCCCAACAAAACAAGCTCGACTCACAATCTTTCCAACACCAAGCTTCATATACTACTTTTCTACGGCAGCCCATCAACGAAAAATCTGTGTTAAAAAGAATATAGAAGCCATGCAAGAGGCCGAGCACAATTTCAGAAAAGTTGGCCTCCCCAATTCCACAATATTTTCAAGAGTCATACTCAGTTTCTCCTTTCAAATGACCCCCAACCATCAGTCTTAGACACGAGGATAGAACTCTTGCGTGAGTCCGAGCAACAATTTTTAACACTTGATGGACTAACAATTTTTTTTTCAAACCAAGATTCCTACACTCCCTTTCTAGAACAATTATTTGAAAAAAAAAATCTGAGTTAGAAAAGAGTATTGAAATCTTGTAAGAATCCGTACAACAATTTCAACAATCTTTTACCCAGTCTATCGACAGGTTAGAAGCATAACTGAGTTAATTGGTTAACATTCATAGAATGAGGAAACTCGCTATTATCAATATTTAACTGATCCAGATATCTCTAAACTCTATCGATTTAGGCTAAGAATCATGTTGTCTTGAAAACGAATATTCAATTTCAGCATACCCATTTGAACTTGACCAACATCAAAATTTTGAGAAGCACATTGATATTTTGGCAAGCTATCCCTCTCCTGAGATTAAACTTGAGAATGGATGTGATCCTGAAGTTCAACTTGATAATTCAATTCCACTTCTTGACTCATATTTACTTCAAATTTTTTACCTAATTTAATCCTTTTTCTGAGTTTGTATTGGATCCTGTGCCAGTTCATCATGAAATTGAATCATTAATCTTTATGATTAACAAATTGAACTTGAGCAATTTCATATACTTTCAAAGTTTCATTGACAAATTAGCAAGTTCTCATTTTTATGAAATTGAACTTAAAGAAGAATGTGAACCCAGATTCTCAAATTTGTGATCTAGTTCTAATTTCTGAATCAATATTAAATCCTATTTTGTTACCCTTTGAGTAACATTTTAGAATTAGTTTTGATTCTCATACCTATCATTCTTAAACTTAAATCACTAACCTTAGGAAGTCACATTCCATTGTGGAAAAATGATGTGTGTTGAGTTTCAACTCTTGATTTAAATCTTCTTGAGTAAATTTTGATTCCTGAACCTTCACTTGACTTCGATCAATTTCCTAAATCAATGATAGTTCATGTACTTTCTAAGTCCAAATCTATCATTCCATCTTTTCACACTCCATTCTGGGATAAAGGTGTTAAAATAATAACTTTGAAATTATTATAAAAATTTGAAAATTAGATCAGGTAAAATTCATAATAAAAATCATCTATGTTCACATCATAGTAGTGTGTTGTATTATACATGTCACACCCCGCTTCCAAAATACGTGAAAACGAAGTCACGACGAAGTCAATGACGTATATACGCGAGGAGAATACCCCATGTATACACGTTAAGCCTAAAGTAACCTAAACAAGTTATAACAATCTACTACAGTAAATCAATATCACTGCAATATGACATATAGATATCTAACACAATGATAGAAAATGAAATAAAGGAATTAATCAAGCAATGAGTCTGATATATGAAATCAAGGAAACTATAATACATGAATAAAACGAAGAAAAGAATACCAAAATAGGTGGAGAGAAACCGCAGCCCCTCGCAAAGCATACGATCTCAACGAACACCTGATCAATAATAATAAAAGAGTATGGAGGTCATACAAGTCATGCTTGTGTCCCAACAAAACAGCTCGACTCACAATCTTTCCAACACCAAGCTTCATATACTACTTTTCTACAGCAGCCCATCAAGAAAATCTGTGTTAAAAAGAATATAGAAGCCATGCAAGAGGCCGAGCAACAATTTCAGAAAAGTTGGGCCTCCCCATTTCACAATATTTTCAAAAGTCATACTCAGTTCCACCTATCAAAATGACCAACCATCAGTCTTAGACACGAGGATAGAACTCTTGCGTGAGTCTGAGCAACAATTTTAACACTTGTGGCCTAATAATTTTTTTTCAAAACCAAGATCCTACACTCCCTTTCTAGAACAATTATTTGAAAAAAAATCTGAGTTAGAAAAGAGTATAGAAATCTTGTAAGAATCCGTACAACAATTTCAACAATCTTTTACCCAGTCTATCGATAGGTTAGAAGCATAACTGAGTTAATTGGTCAATATTCATAGGATGAGGAAACTCGCTGTTATCAATATTTAACCGATCCAGATATCTCTAACTCTATCGATTTAGGCTAAGAATCATGTTGTCTTGAAAACCAATATTCAATTTTAGCATACCCATTTGAACTTGACCAACATCAAAATTTCGAGAAGCACATTGATATTTTGGCAAGCTATCCTTTCCTGAGATTAAACTTGAGAATGGATGTGATCCTGAAGCTTAACTTGATAATTCAATTCCACTTCTTGACTCAATATTTACTTCAATATTTTTAACCTAATTTTATCCTTTTCTGAGTTTGTATTGATCCTGTGCCATTCATCATGAAATTGAATCATCAATCTTTTATGATCAATAAATTGAACTTGACCAATTTCATACTTTTAAAAGTTTCATTGACATTGGCAAGTTCTCATTTTTATGAAATTGAACTTAAAGAAGATATGACCCAGATTCTCAAATTTGTGATCCAGTTCAAATTTCTAAATCAATATTAAATCCTATTTTGCCTACCCTATTTGAGTACATTTAGAATTAGTTTTGATTCTCATACCTATCATTCTTAAACTTAAATCACTACCTTAGGAAGTCACATTCCGTTGTAAAAAAAATGAATGTGGACTTGAGTTTCAACTTCTTGATTTGGACACACTTCTTAAGTAAATTTTGATTCCTGAACCTTCACTTGACTTCGATCAATTTCCTAAGTCAATGATAGTTCATGTACTTTCTAAGTCCAAAACTATCAGTCCATCTTTTCACACTCCATTCTGGGATAAAGGTTTTAAAAATAATAACTTTGAAATTATTATAAAAATTTGAAAATTAGATCAGGTAAAATTCATAATAAAAATCATCTATGTTCACATCATAGTAGTGTGTTGTATTATACATGTCACGCCCCGCTTCCGAAAATACGTGGAAACAAGTCACGACGAGAGTCAGCGACGTATATACGCGAGGAGAATACCCCATGTATACACGCTAAGCCTAAAGTAACCTAAACAAGTTATAACATCTACTGCAATAAATCAATATCACTGCAATATGACATAAGATATTAACACAATGATAGAAAATGAAATAAAGGAATAAAATCAAGCAATGAGTCTGATATATGGAATCAAGAAAACTATAAAAAACGTGAATAAAAAGGAAGAAAGATACCAAAATAGGTGGAGAGAAAACTCCAGCCCCTCACAAAGCATACGATCTCAACGAACACCTGATCAATATAATAAATTGTCTAATATCCGGACGTAATTCAGGGTCGTCAGAAGCGACCTAATGAGTGCATAAGAAAAGGAAAGTGCTCGTGCATATAAACAATATATACAATAACAACATGATAAACTGAAAATAAAAATAACTGAATAATCCTTATCATGAAAAGAAAGCAATAAAGTCTTCAGTACAAAATCAGATGTCCAAATTAGGTCATGTGGATAATCAGATACCTATCATGGTTTATATATATGTACAATCAGGTGATTACAGTCAGTCACAATACATTATGAACAGTTCATTATTATTTATTATGTCAGCGAATACTAATTGTCACATGCAGTAGACGCATTCCATACTACGCCTACCACACACGGCAATTGAGATTCTAAGCTATTGAAACTGATTGGTTGGAGATATTGTCCATATTTTAGGTAGGTCCCGTACATACCCGGAACCATGGCCCAGATGCTTGGCACTGAACCAGGCCCTACCGTCAGGTTGTCAGTAACAGTAACGTTACTCACAGTATCACTGTGGAACAATACTCACAGTAACACTGTGGAACAATAAACAGATAGGATGTCAGTAATCCCCCAGAACCTTGCAGTAGAACCGTAAGTCGACTGTGCAACCTGTATTATAGGCCACCCAAAAACAGATGTTGTCTCCTCCATCAATTTTCTCAATCCCAGTGTAAGTTGTCGATTTACATTATTATTTAAAGCAATCAATATCCATATTATTTTAATTACTAAGACGATATGATGACAGTAACAATATCAATAATGTAACAATAATAATGTGGACAATATTACCGTTTACACGGTAGAACAATAGAACAATGCATATGTTAGAGTCTGACAATATTTTTCTAGTAACTTTCAATAACATGAATTAATACAAGTAATAGGTCTAGACAACGATCCTGAACAATACTGTCCCATCTAGAATCAATTAAAGTCTCATCCATCAGTACGAAAGCGATATCAGTAACTGATCCATCAACCGATAGTCTCAATATAATCATCGTGAACAATCAAGTATCAATCTATGTCAAAGTAATCCAGTACAGTAAACCACAAATCCAATAATTCATCAATCTACTCTGATCCTCTAAATCACCAATATATCCAAATCTCAATAACTGAAATAACTACATGCACTAATACGTTGAGCCAATTCCTTGCTATCAAATAATATTAAAATCATCAATCAAGAAGATCACACACTCTCACTTAAATCAAGGTCAATCACAAGATGCATATACTAAAATACCAATCTAACTGTATACATGTATAATCCACTAGTTCTAACCAATCCTATTAAACATATGTTTCTCAAACCCAAGGTCAACTCCATTCCAATCGAGTCTACTGACTAGTCTACGTCCAATCCCATCTTTCATAAAGCTACATCATTTTAAAATAAATTCTCTATATCTAGTTAAATTATCGTCTAAGTTATCATCAAATAAATGAAGGTTAAGTCCAATAATGGTTCCCATAAAATCCACTTACGTAAGTACAATCACCAGCCAATCATTCCTTAGATCGATAAGATCCCAGTCTAAATCTTTCACATCTAAATCTGTAATAAACTAAATAATAATAATTTAAATATTAACCTCTGTGACAAATATCGAATCCAAATACATCTAACATCGTGAATATATCTGATCTATCACCACCATACTAATCCACTCTTTCCCAGTAACAATAATTCATTTTAAATAAATATTACAAATCGGTAGAGTCTACTGTCTTAGCTAATTTAGTCTGCTCACAAAATTTCAAGTTAAAATTTATCCCAATAAATCCATTAGTAGGTCTAAGTATCAAATACTGAACAACTAACTCCAAATATCATGTAGATAATATATTGAATACATCCCAGTCCCAAACACTACTACTTTGGTAGAGATATCATCTAAATAAGCATGATCATGAACAGTATAATGTAAAATAATATAAATATTCACATGAGACAATAAGATAAAGCGTTGAAATTGAAATTGACCAATAAACAAACACTCACATGAAATGACGTGATTTTGGAACCGAATTGCCGCCTGATCTTCATTGCATGAACTGGTACGAATCCCGGATCAACTCATGGGTCGGTCATCGAATTGCCAGTGTTTCAGGTCCACAGCGGGCGCAAAATCTGAATCTCCCGTTACTGAGTTCGGATCGCACGAACGAATCCACATCGCTGTAACACACAACCAAACACTCATGGGCACACGTGCACATAAATACACATGTACACACCCCTACACACACATATATATACACACACACACACACACACATATACACACACACACACACACATATACATATATATTTTTTTATAAGTGTATACATACACATAATCATACATACACCCAGGCATACACAATACTCACACACTTATAATCATGCATATATTTATACATACATACACATTCTTACATAAATATATACAACAAACATGCACACCTCTATGCACACGTACACACATCCGCAAATGTACCATCTCGTTATAATTTATGCACACCTAATCACAAATGATACATACACAAATACATACATAATAATATAGAAATAGAGAGGGGGAGAAAGCATACTTATGGTGCAGAAGGAGACATGGCCAAGAGAAGGCCGCGGCAGAGCTCACTGGAGGAGACGGAAGCCGCGAAGGGGGAGGAACTCACGGCCGGTCCTGGAGAGTTCGACAAGAGAGGATAAAGAGGCCGCGAGGATGTTGGGGTGTCGCAAACTACCGTCAGGGTCTCCCTGAAGTAGAAAGAGGAGACCGCATGGTGGATTGGGGCTACCAGCAAAGGAAGGAGAAGAAGATTAGGTTAGGGTTTTAGTTTAGGATTAGATATTTATATAGGAGATGTTAATTGGATATGATTATATAGTGAGGATTAGGATAATTTAAGATTAGATGGTTAGGATTAGGAGATAATGAGAGATTAGATTAGTTAAGATTTTTATTTAATTAAGATAACTATAGAAGTTAGTAGTTAGGATATATGAGGGTTGAGTTAGTTGAGATTTAGATTTGATGGATAGGATTAGATAGGATTAAATATAGTGAGAGAGAGGTATAGGGTTAGTGATTAGGTAGTTAAGATATAGAATTACATAGTAAGGATTCAGGAATTCGGAAAATAGATTTAAGATTAGTTAGGATATTGTTTTATAATAGAATTAGTTGAGATTATGATTTTGAAAGTAGGATTTAGATTTGGGTAAGTTAGGAGTAGATATGATTTTTATTAGGATTTGACTTTGAGATAAGATTAAAATTAGATATTAGGAAATAAGTTTTTGTTTGAGTTTTGGCTCAAATAAAAGAAAAATAGAAGGAATGAAAATTGGCTCATGGCTTGGGCCAAAAAGAATAAAAGAAAGATAGAAAATAGATATAGGCTAATGGGTAAAGGTAAAACATATGAAAATAGGTGCTTGGGTTTGGATTGGTCTTAGGTTAAAGAATAAGAAAATGAAAGAGAAAAGAAGAGAAAATTAGGGGGAAAGAAGTGAGCTTGTCTCAGAATAATACAGAAAATAAATATCAATAGTATTAATAATAAGAATAATAACAATAATAAACAAAGATATTTAAGAATAACAATAATAATAATTACAAATAGTAAGAAGCATAATAATAATACATAACAACAATATTATAAACACAAAATACATGCAATAAGAAAATACAATTATCCATTATTAAATTTTATATTTCAAAAATAGAGGTATTACTTTCTACCCACCTTATAAAAAAATTTCTTCCTCGAAATTTCAATAAAGAAAGAAATAATAAAAGAAATCAAAGTTAAGGGAGGAAATAAACAAGCTTCCACGTCGCCTCTCTGGGACGCCACGATTTCGCTGCGCGCACTGATCTCTACTACCGGCTCCAACATGAAGTGATCAAACTCAAAAGATAAAATCGGAGAAATAGAATCGAAAAGAAGATTAAGAATCAAGATGAAATCCAGATCACTCTAAAATAAGAGTTGGAATCATGAATATCAAAAAATTAAAGAGATGGATATCCAAAATGAGAACAGTCAATTCTCAAGTGATTCAATATCATTGTGTGAATCCTATATGTATATTGTAGTATCAATATAACTTGTTTCAAGTTACTGGTAAGACTAGGTCCTCTTTTTATGTTGAACTTGGCTCTGATACCAAGAAAACCCTGTCACGTCCTGCTTCCCAAAATACGTGAAAACATGAGAGTCGGCGATGTATATACGCGAGGAGAATACCCCACATATATACGCTAAGCCTAAAGTAATCTGAACAAGTTATAACAATCTACTACGGTAAATCAATATTATTGCAATATGATATATAGATATCTAACACAATAATAGCAAATGAAATTAAAGAATAAAATCAAGCAATGAGTCTGATATATGGAATCAAGGAAACTATAGAAATGTGAATAAAAAGAAAGAAAGAATACCAAAATATGTGGAGAGAAAACTCCAGCCCCTCGCAAAGCATACGATCTCAACGAACACTTGATCAATATAATAAAATGTCTAATATCTGGACGTGCAAATTCAGGGTCGTCAGAAGCGACCTAATGAGTGCATAAGAAAAGGGAAGTGCTCGTGCATATAAGCAGTATGTACAATAACAGCATGATAAATTGAAAATAAAAGATAACTGAATAAACAATATCATGAATAGAAAGTAATAAAGTCAGTCAGTACAAAATCAGATGTGCAAATTAGGTCATATGGACAATCAAATGTCTATCATGATTTATATATATGTACAGTCAAGTGATTACAATCAGTCACAATACATTATGAACAGTTCATTATTATTTATTATATCAGCGAACACTAATTGTCACATACAGTAGACGCATCTCATACTACGTCTACCACACGTGTCAATTGGTATTCTAAGTTATTGAAACTGATTGGTTGGGGATATTGTCCATGCTTTAGGTGGGTCCCGTACATACCCGGATGACCCAGATGCCTGGGGTTGAGCCAGGCCCTACCGCCAAGTAATCAATAATAGTAACAGTACTCACAGTATCACTGTGGAATAATACTCACAGTGACACTGTGGAACAATAAACAGATGGGATGTCAGTCATCCTCCGGAACCCTGTAGTGAAAATGTAAGTCGGCTGCGCAACCTGTATCCTAGGCCACCCAAAATACAAATGTTGTCTCCTCCATCAATTTCTCAATCCCAGTGTAAGTTGTCTATTTACATTATTATTTAAAGCAATCAATATTATTGTTATTTCAATTACTGAGACGATATGATGACAGTAATAATATCAATGATGTAACAATAACAATATGGACAATATTACCGTGCACATGGTAGAACAATAGAATAATGTATATATTAGGGTCTGACAATATTTTCCTAGTAACTTTCAATAACATGAATTAATACAAGTAACAGGTCAAGACACTGATCCTGAACAATACTGTCCCATCTAGAATCAATTGAAATCTCATTCATCTGTACTAAAGCCATATCAGTAACTGATCCATCAACTAATAGTCTTAATATAATCACCGTGAACAATCAAATATCAATCTATGTCAAAGCAATCTAGTACAGTAAACCACAAGTCCAATAATTTATCAATCTACTCTGATCCTCTAAATCATCAATATATCTGAATCTCAATAACTGGAATAACTACATGTTCTAATACGTTTAGACAATTCCTCGCTATCAAATAACATTAAAATCATCAATCAAGAACATCACACACTCTCACTTCTATCAAGGTCAATCACACGATGCATATACTAAAATACCAATCTAAATGTATACATTTATAATCCACTAGTTATAACCAATCTAATTAAACACATATTTCTCAACCGCAGGTCAACTCCACTCCAATCGAGTCTATTGACAAGTCTAAGTCAAAGATCCCATCTTTCATAAAATTTACATCATTTTAAAATGAATACTCAATATCCAATTAAATTATCATCTAACTTATCATCAAATAAATGAAGGTTAAGTCCAATAATGGTTCCCATAAAATCCATTTATGTAAGTACAGTCACCAGCCAATCATTCCTCAGATCGATAAGATCCTAGTCTAAACTCTCACATCTAGTTCTGTAATAAACTAAACAATAATAATTTAAATATTAACCTCTGTGACAAACATCGAATCCAAATACATCTAACATCAAGGACATATCTAATCCATCACCACCATACTAATCGACTCTCTTCCAATAACAATAATACATTTTAAATAAATATTACAAATCGGTGAGTCGACTATCTTAGCTAATATGGTCTGCTCTCAAAATTTCAAGTCAAAATTTATCCCAATAAAATCTATTAGTAGGTCTAAGTATCAACCACTGAACAACTAACTCTAAATATCTTGTAGACAATATATCGAATACATCCCAGTCCCAAACACTAGATATCATCTAAACAGGCATGGTCATGAATAGTATAATGCAGAATAATATAAATATTCGCATGAGGCAACAAGATAAAGCGCTGAAATTCAAATTGACCAATAAATAAACACTCACATGAAATGACACAGTTTTAGAATCGAATCTCCATCTGGTCTTCACTGCATGACCCTGTAGGATCTCCAAATCTCATGGGTCGGTCATCGAATTGTCAGTGTATCGGGTCCACAGCGGACACAAATTCTGAACCTCCTGTTACCGAGTCCGAATCGCACAAACGAATTCACATCACTATAACACGCAACCAAACACTCATGGGCACACGTACACATAAATACACATGTATACACCCCTATACATACATACATACATACATACATACATACATATATAAGTAATACATACATATAATCATACATACACCCAGGCATACACAATACTCACACACTTATAATCATGCATATATTTATACATACATACACATTCTTACATAAACATATACAATAAACATGCACACCTCCATGCACACGTAAACATATCCACAAATACACCATCTTGTAATAATTTATGCACACCCAATCACAAATGACACATACATAAATACATACAAAATAACATAGAAATAGAGATGGAGAAAGAGCATACTCACGGTGCAGAAGGAGACATGACCGAGAGAAGGCCGTGACAGAGCTTGCTGGAGGAGGCGGAAGCCGCGGAGAGGGAGGAACTCATGGCCGGCCCTGGAGAGTTCGACAGCAGAGGAGGCGAAGGCCGCGAGGATGCTGGGGTGTCGCGAGCTACCATCGGGTCTTGCTGGAGAAGAAAGTGGAGGCTGCATGGTGGGTTGGGGCTACTAGCAAAGGAAGGAGGAGAAGATTAGTTAGGGTTTTGATTAAGGATTAGATATTTATATAGGAGATGTTAATTGGTTATGATTATATAGTTAGGATTAGGATAATTTAAGATTAGATGGTTAGGATTAGGAGACAATGAGAGATTAGGTTAGTTAAGATTTTTATTTAATTAAAATAACTATAGAATTTAGTAGTTAGGATATATGAGGATTGAGTTAACTAAAATTTAGATGTGATGGATAAGATTAGAGAGGATTAAATATAGTGAGAGAGAAAGAGATAGTGTTAGTGATTAGGTAGTTAAGATAAAGAATTACATAGTTAGGATTTAGGATTTAGGATAAGGGTTAAAATAGATTTAAGATTTGTTAGGATTTTATTTTGAAATAGAATTAGTTGAGATTATGATTTTAAAAGTAGAATTTAGATTTGGGTAAGTTAGGATTAGATATGATTTTTCTTAGGATTTGAATTTGAGATAAAATTAAAATTAGATATTGGGTAATAGGCTTTGGTTTGGGTTTTAGTTCAAATAAAAGAAAAATAGAAGGAATGGAAATGGGCTCACGGCTTGGGCCAAAGAAAAATAAAAGAGAGATAGAAAATGGATATGGGCTAATATGTAAGGGTAAAGCATATGAAAATGGGTACTTAGGTTTGGATTGTTCTTAGGATAAAGAATAAGAAAATGAAAGAAAAAGGAAGAGAAAAATAGGGGTCAAGAAATGAGCATGTCTAAGAATAATACACAAAATAAATATCAATAATATTAATAAAAAAATGATAACAATAATACATAAAGATATTTAAGGATAACAATAATAATAATTACAAATAGTAAGAACCATAATAATAATACATAATAACAATAATATAAACACAAAATACATGCAATAAGAAAATACTATTATTCATTATTAAATCTTGTATTTCAAAAATAGAGGTAATACAATAGAGGCCATTGGTGGTTTCCTCCAGACTCCACAATCTTCGGATTGGACCGTATTTCGTAGACCAATCAGACCACCACCGGAACCACCACCTTGAAGTGATTTTTCATTCCCTCTCTATTTATTCCATGCATAATAACCGTAAATCACCTAGAGGGGGGTGAATAGGTGATGGCTAATCTAATGGTCACTAAATGCGGAATTAAAAACTTATATGATGCAAACTAAATCTTCTTAAACTAAACACCACGTATAACACAAGAGTGTAGCCGAATTTCCCGTGAAGGGCTCTGGACTAACTCCTCAAGATTCCTCTAAATAAGAGTTGAGGTGCCGCGTTGGCTCTCTTGGTTGAATACAAGTGTTAGCAAACAATCCCCAAACATATAACAATTAACCTCACAATATATATCAAGCATATAAGATGAAAGCAATAAAAGCATGCAAGATATAAACAAGAGTAAGAGATAGAGAGTGAGCAATCGCAAACACGGGAGATTTATTTTGAGGTTCGAGCACACTTGCTCTATGTCCCCACCTTCAACACTATGAAGGATTTCCACTATAAACCGATCCCACCGGATCACTCGGTGCCGCAACACCTACAAGGAGTTCCCACTAGAACTCTTGGACTCTCTAGTCCCGTACACACCGCAAGCCCACAAGCTCGCCGAGGCTGCACCTCAAACACGGAGTTCACACACGAACTCGAAATACCGCGAACCCGCAAGTCCGCCTCCTCAAATACAAAGATGGAACTTTGGTGATCACAACTCTTTTGATCACCTAAAATCCTCTCACAACAAATCCCCATAGGTAGATATAGCAATGGATAGCTCAAGTGTTGTGTGAGAAAACTAGGATTGAAATGGCAGAGGAAAACTCAAGAAAATCACTTTTAAAACACTCTTGATAAATCTCTCCTTTTGATATGGCAATTTTGGCTCTTAAACAAGTGGAGATAAACACCTAAAAGAGTTGAAAAAACTGGCTCAAAATTCACTAAAAAATCTTTTTGAAATCAGCCCCCAAAAGCCCCAATTTATAGGGCTAGAAAAACTAGCCGTTGGGAGCCAGATTGGCCTGCCGGTCGACCGCCCGGTCGACCGGCCAACGGTCAGATTTCTGACCGTTGAGCCAGCAGTCGACCAGCCGGTCGACCGTGGCACTGGAACAGAGAGCAGAGCTCTCTGCCGGTCGACCGGCCGGTCGACCGGGGCTTTCCAGAGAGCAGAAGCTCTCTGCGGTCGACCGGGTCGGTCGACCGGCCCTCCAGCAATCCTGGCATGCACATTCTGTGCACGTCGGTCGACCGACCCAGTCGACCGACTTCAAGCTCGGTCGACCAGTCCGGTCACCGATAGAAGCCAGGTCAGGACATTATAGGGATCAAAAGCTTGGTCATTTTGGCTCAAATAAAATCCCATAAAATTACCAAAAATCTGAAAGCACACCTAGAGGGGGGATGAATAGGTGTAAGTGCTAATCTAGTGAACTAAATGCGGAAGCTAATGTAAATTATTGCAACACACTTAATACAACACACAAGTGTAGCCGAATTCCCCGTGAAGAGCTCTGGACTAACTCCTCTTGATTCCCCTTGAATGGGTTGAGGTGCTATATGAAGCTCTTGTGGTTAAGTATAAGTGAGGCACACACACAATCAAGCCAAGCATATAAGGATGAGCAATATGAAAGATGCAAGGCAATACACAAGCAAATATGATATGTATGATATGAATGAAAAATAATGCTTTGCACAAATGTAAAGAGAGAGAGAGAGAGAGTTAGAGATAATGGATCAAACGCAAAGGCCAAGATATGTTTCGAGGTTCGAGCCCCTAGCTCTACATCCCCGCCTACACCACCATGTAGGATTTCCAATCCACTATAACGTCCACCGAGGACTCCCACCGAGGGAACCTTCACCGAGAAGGATTTGTTACAACAAGGGAGTACCGAACTCCTCTCTCAAACAACCACCTCACAACCGAGGGGTAGGCCCGTAGCCAAACAACAACCAACGCCTCTACCGAAGAGGGCTACAAACCAAAACTCCACCTCTCACTAGAGGGAGCAAACCAATCACCCGATCACCTCTACCAAAGAGGGATACACAAAGAACAAGGGTGTTTACAACAAGTGGTTCCAAAGACCACAAACAATCTCTCTTTCTTTCTCTTTTCCACAAAACAAGATCCTAATAAATTAGGATAGAAGATATAGCTCAAGTGTGGAAATCAAGGTGTTTTTGGAAACAAGCAACAAAGAAAATACTTGGGAAAACTCTTGTAAAAGATAGAGAATGAGAACCAATACAAATATCCCAAATTCCTATTTTCTTTGATTTTTCAAAACCCTTAAAACAAATAACATTGAAAGTTTAAAACCCAAAAACTCTTTTGAAAACTTGTTTTAAACTCAGAAAAACTGGGAATTTTTCTCTTGTAAAAACCTTAGCTAAAACCCCCAAGAGTTGGGGTATTTATAGCCCAAACAGAAAACTAGCCGTTAGGCTGATGTGGCAGCCTGACAGGCTAACGGTCGACCGGGCCGGTCGACCGCCAACGGTCAGAAATGTGACCGTTGGGCAAACACGATCGACCGGCACGGTCGACCCAAATAAACAGATAGCACTGCTCTCAGACCCGGTCGACCCGGACGGTCGACCGTCCCTGTGTCTGCCAAACGTGCACAATCTGTGCACGTCGGTCGACCGGCCCGGTCGACCGACTTCATCCCAAGTCGACTAGGTCAGTTTGACTAGTCGACTGGTTGAAGCCTGGAACAGAAATCTGGGTCAGAAAAATAGTGTAAAAAATCTTTTAAGTCTTGTAAAAATACCCAAAAATAGTTTTATCATTTTGCATTGATATATAAACATGTGGTAAAAAGTTTAGCTCAAATATCAATCAATGTGAACTATTTTTGTATCTTATCATTTTTACCAAAACCAAAACTTGTATTTTTATCAAACTTGATTTTCAATACATGAATAAGATAGTCAAAATAAGTTTGTATAGGAAGTGTAAGCATGTATGTATAACTAGAATACATCTACTGTACATATAAACCATGTAAACTTGTTTTGATCAATCTATTCATGAAAACACATATCGGTTAAACTAAAAACCGAAAAACCAATATCCAAACATAAAACTTGTGTGTGTTGTGCACTTGAGCATATCAACTATACTAAGCTTTACAATATGGATCTAAAACACACTATCTAAACTATGGATACCTAAGTCTTCTTGATGATCTTCATCTTCAAGGCGACTCGATCCACAAACACCGTGATCCATGAGCTAGACAAGGTATGATCTTGATGCTTAAGCCCTGGATTCACCATGAAAAGCTTCTAAACTCCTTGTTGAAGCTAATCACCAACTAATATCTTGCTAATGATCTGAAACTTAAAATCACAAGAATATTAGTAAACATAACTACATGAGTTAATCATCATCAAAACTAGGGTGGAAGGCCTTTGGGCCAACAATCTCCCCCTTTTTGATGATGACAAAACTCATGGAGTTATATATGCATGGATTAAAGTTTAGCTTCAAAGAAGCTCCCCCTTAACTCATGCATAAACAAATAAACAAAAGATATGCAATGAATGTACATAAACATGTATGCATCAACATGCATAAAACACATAAACATGTTCTAGAAGCTCTAGATACCAATTAAATTAATAAAACATTAACAAAAACACTAGATGCTCTAGATACCAATTAAACTTAATATATGCAAAAACATAAGTATGCATATAAAACACAAATTATTCTCCCCCTTTTTGTCAATCATCAACAAAGGGGTAAACAATCAAAACAAAAAAATGAGGGGTAAAAATCTTTCTCCCCCTTTTTGTCAATCAAAACAATAAAAAGTAATATTCTCCCCCTTTTTGTCTAAAAACAAAAACAAGGTCAATAAGGGGTGACAATCAATTAGGATATCAATTGAAAATATGTCAATGAAGCATCTTGATACCTATTGAAAATAAACAAAGATCAATAAATGTTATATGCTATATACATTCATGAAGAGGAAGACGCTAAGTTAGCTTCCCTACACATATGCATTACATGAAAGAGGGATGTTAAGCCCTAATTCACATAACACACATTATGTAATGCATAAGAGGAGATGTGAAGCTCCCCTACACACGTGTATCACATAAAGAAGAGATGTTAAGCTCTTCAATACAAGATACACTCATCATGAATCTATATGTGGAAGAGATGTTAAGCTCTCCTTGCATATAGTCAATATAAATCAAAACTTTTGTATTTTTCTTTAAACAAAATTTTTAGATACCAATTTAAAACACAAGACATCTTGATATCAAAAGATAGTGTTTTTCTTTATGAAGCCAAATAAACAATTGAAATGACTATTTTCTATCATAAAGTAAGGGATGGAAATACAAGTACCAATTGAAATATGAAAAACGAATTTTCTCCCCCTTTATGAAATACCAACAAAAACTATGCGTAGGCTTGTAATAAGATACCAATTGAAAACTAAATCAATTGAAATAAAATTGAAGCTCAAGTTCTAGCATAAACAAAATTTGTGCTTAAGATATAGAAATATAATAGCACAAATAAAATAAGTATATGTGTATGAAATAGAATGAGTACCAATCACCAATAGATGATACCAATTGAAAATATACATACACAATAAACATATGAGTATACAAAAAGATCAAAATGATAACAATTGAAAGAGTTCAATGATACCAATTGACATAATAAAAAGTTCAAGTGTATAACTCATATAACTATACCTCCCAATCATGGTTCAAGTTTTAAATGATTTTCACATAAAGCATACATGAACATGATCTCCCATCCATCCTCCCAAAAAGGGTAGGGGTTTTTAAAAATAGATTTGAAAATAAGCTTTGTTTGAAAAACTCTACCAAAATGAAGAATACCGTAACTAGTTAAATGGAAAATCTTTTAAACTAATACGAAATCCTTCAAGTAAGGAATAAACTAAAAATAATTTTCATAAAACACATGTAAATCACATAGCACTTAAAAACACTCAATATTCAATAAAGTCCATACATGCTCATGAAAACATACTCATGAGAAATATTTTAAAATGATGAGTGTACAAGTAATGTGTGACATGGCTTTATGAAATTTTCAATTAAGCTCAAAATCCTTGAAATAAGAAAACATGAAAATCAATAAAACTTATTTAATCTTCAAGGTATATGTATGTCCTATACAAATTAAAGTATACATACATATCCAAACACAACGAGTCCACAAAGATATATGCATGAAGGCACATGGCTCAAAAGGATGTATATGTATAACAATAATTTGGATAAAATGGACATATACATGAAGTTAAACAAAAACACATGAAATCAAGAAAAACTAAATTTTCACCAAAAACAAATTTCATTTCAAGGTATATGTATGAATTGTCAACACAATAAGTATACATACATATCCCTAAACACGATTGAGTCCATATATATAGATTTGCATGAAAGGCAAATGACTCAAGGGGTATACATGTATATCTTAAAGTTTGGCAAAATACACATATACATGAAGTGAAACACACAATCATAAAACAAATCCAAAAGTAGAAATACAAGTTTAAAATGCATGAATCATCAAAACTAGACTATACTAGCACATCTAATGGGTTCAAATAAGCAATCAAGCCCAAACATATATAGATTTATTTGTGGCCCACTATATGTACAAGTATAAATCTTCTAGTTTTAATGAAAACTAACATCTAAACATGTAATCAAGGCATAAAGCATAAAAACAAATCATTTAGACTAGGATTTATACTAGTGTCGTAAACATGATAAACATAAACATGATTATTATGAATATCCACATGTTATTAGATTTATGATGTACATGATATCTTAAACAAAAGTGAGAACACTAAGTATAGGTTCATATAAGCATGTGTGTCTCAAAATACTATACATGTATGTCAAGAATCTAATTATCATGACATTTTCATACTAATCACAAAACAATGAAACATGCTATAAACCATGAATATTAAAAGCATGTAAGCAATAAATAGGAGTTAGGAATCGTTACCAAAACCTAGAAGGCAACTTTCCTTGTCTCCAAAACATGGTGGTCCTCTCTACCAAACCTTCCCTTGAAAGTGATGCATCCAATTGATTTCCTTTAAGTACGGAACGCATCTACTCCAAGGTACCGCTACTCTCACGTCATGTGAGAGCCCACACCTACATCAAAAACTTTAGGGGTGGTCTTTGGTACCCATATCTTATTGGGTCCATGGGGGTTAGTACCTTCTCTAACCCAAACAAAATTCTTTGCTAAATTTGAAGTATGTAATCTATCAAAGCAAAATTTAGCAAGGTGGCCCTTACGTCCACAATGTATACAAGTGTACACATGAGCATACATAGTGTGATGGTGTCCGTGAGGAGCATGTGTATGCCGTGGAGGGTGTGCATGCATAAAGGATGGAACTTGTTTCTTTCGAACCAAGGTTTCCAAACGTGAGTGGTTCATGGCACATTGGCTCATACTGGAGCCCAAACAATCAACCTTCTTCTTAAGCATGGATATATCATTATCAATTAAAGAAGAGGCGGCACATGCAATAGGAGGTGTGTGTGATACTAACCTAACATGGCAAACATGAGCATCAATCTTATTTTGTAAAACAACATTTTTCTTTAAACACACATCTAAATCATTTGAAATAGAAATAATTTTATTTTTCAAAGCAACATTCTCCTTTAAAACAAAATCAACTTTTGAAGACAAATTTTCATTTTTCTTCAAAATAACATGACAATCATTTTTAGATTTTAAAAACTCATTTTCTTTAAGTGTAAATTCTAATTGAGATCTCAATGAATCCCTTTCATTATAGACCTCAACCTTCTTTTGCAAAACATTGTTAAGTTTAGAAGACAATTTTTCATTTTCTTTATTTAAAGCAAAAGTCTTCTTTTTCAACAAATTATATTTTTCAATTAATTTTTCACATACAATAGATAGTTCTTCATTTAAAGCATGGGGATCAACATAATCATCATATGAAGAACTAGCATCAAAACTATCTAGTTGAGATTCCGATTGTACCTCAAGGGAGTCATTCCCTTGGACCGTATAGCATTGTTGTGGCTCGAATTCATCTCCACTAGATTCCTCTTCTTGTTGGATAGGCAATTGAAGCTTGGAGGAGGAGGTGGTTGTCAACAAATTCCATACTGCAAAGGCGGAATCAAAGTTAGAAATACGCAAAAGATATTCTTTAGGTAATGTGCTTCTAATGGCCTCAAGGGCTTGTGCATTGGCCCCTATATGCTTGCTATCACTAAGGAAGGATTCCTTGGTAATGGCAAGGTAAACCTTATGTCCTAGGGTTTGTAAATAACGGTCATCCTAATCTTCCAAACAAGAATGTTGGAAGGGTCAAAACTAGGTGGGGTCATGAAGTCCATGGTAAAAACTATATGTGTGCAAACACGCAAATGCAAACAAGATTAGCAAACAAATGGATCTCACTCCTAGGATGTTAAGCCTAAGTATCAGGAGCACTAGCTCTGATACCAATTGAAAGCACACCTAGAGGGGGGTGAATAGGTGTAAGTGCTAATCTAGTGAACTAAATGCGCTAAATGCGGAAGCTAATGCAAATTATTGCAACACACTTAATACAACACACAAGTGTAGCCGAATTCCCCGTGAAGGGCTCTGGACTAACTCCTCTTGATTCCCCTTGAATGGGTTGAGGTGCTATGTGAAGCTCTTGTGGTTAAGTATAAGTGAGGCACACACACAATCAAGCCAAGCATATAAGGATGAGCAATATGAAAGATGCAAGGCAATACACAAGCAAATATGATATGTATGATATGAATGAAAAATAATGCTTTGCACAAATGTAAAGAGAGAGAGTTAGAGATAATGGATCAAACGCAGAGGCCAAGATATGTTTCGAGGTTCGAGCCCCTAGCTCTACATCCCCGCCTACACCACCGTGTAGGATTTCCAATCCACTATAACGTCCACCGAGGACTCCCACTGAGGGAACCTTCACCGAGAAGGATTTGTTACAACAAGGGAGTACCGAACTCCTCTCTCAAACAACCACCTCACAACCGAGGGGTAGGCCCGTAGCCAAACAACAACCAACGCCTCTACCGAAGAGGGTTACAAACCAAAACTCCACCTCTCACTAGAGGGAGCAAATCAATCACCCGATCACCTCTACCAAAGAGGGATACACAAAGAACAAGGGTGTTTGCAACAAGTGGTTCCAAAGACCACAAACAATCTCTCTTTCTTTTCTCTTTTTCACAAAACAAGATCCTAATAGATTAGGATAGAAGATATAGCTCAAGTGTGAAAATCAAGGTGTTTTGGAAATAAGCAACAAAGAAAATACTTGGAAAAACTCTTGTAAAAGATAGAGAATGAGAACCAATACAAATATCCCAAATTCCTATTTTCTTTAATTTTCCAAAACCCTTAAAACAAATAAGATTGGAAGTTTAAAGCCCAAAAACTCTTTTGAAAACTTGTTTTAAACTCAGGAAAATTGGGAATTTTTCTCTTGTAAAAACCTTGGCTAAAACCCCCAAGAGTTGGGCTATTTATAGCCCAAACAGAAAACTAGCCGTTAGGCTGATGTGGCAGCCTGACAGGCTAACGGTCGACCGGCCCGGTCGACCGCCAACGGTCAGAAATGTGACCGTTGGGCAAACACGGTCGACCGGCACGGTCGACCCAAACAAACAGAGAGCACTGCTCTCAGACCCGGTCGACCCGGACGGTCGATCGTCCCTGTGTCTGCCCAACGTGCACAATCTGTGCATGTCGGTCGACCGGCCCGGTCGACCGACTTCATCCCAAGTCGACTAGGTCAGTTTGACTAGTCGACTGGTTGAAGCCTGGAACAGAAATCTGGGTCAGAAAAATAGTGTAAAAATCTTTTAAGTCTTATAAAAATACCCAAAAATAGTTTTATCATTTTGCATTGATATATAAACATATGGTAAAAAGTTTAGCTCAAATATCAATCAATGTGAACTATTTTTGTATCTTATCATTTTTACCAAAAATCAAAACTTGTATTTTTATCAAACTTGATTTTTCAATACATGAATAAGATAGTCAAAATAAGTTTGTATAGGAAGTGTAAGCATGTATGTATAACTAGAATACATCTACTATACATATAAACCATGTAAACTTATTTTGATTAATCTATTCATGAAAACACATATCGGTTAAATTAAAAACCAAAAAACCAATATCCAAACATAAAACTTGTGTGTGTTGTGCACTTGAGCATATCAACTATACTAAGCTTTACAATATGGATCTAAAACACTCTATCTAAACTATGGATACCTAAGTCTTCTTGATGATCTTCATCTTCAAGGCGACTCGATCCACAAACACCGTGATCCATGAGCTAGGCAAGGTATGATCTTGATGCTTGAGCCCTGGATTCACCATGAAAAGCTTCTAAACTCCTTATTGAAGCTAATCACCAACTAATATCTTGCTAATGATCTGAAACTTAAAATCACAAGAATATTAGTAAACATAACTACATGAGTTAATCATCATCAAAACTAGGGTGGAAGGCCTTTGGGGCAACAAAATCTACAAAAATAGTTTTAACATTATACTTTGATAATCAAACATGCTTGAGCAAAATCAAGACATGTTACAAACAATTTGAACTATTTTTGTAACTTAGAAATTTTGGCTAAAAACGAAAACTGTATTTTTCCAAAATTGGTTTTTCCAAAACTTCTCCAAATATAAAAACAAGATAATTAAACAACTTTTAAAGCATAGAGTGTATGGATATGATCCACTACACATACATGGTGAAATATCTATGTTTTTGACATTAAGCTCTAAATTTGGTTTTGGTTAAAACATATATACTTTGAATACCAAAAACCAAACCGGTATTTTTTCTAAAAGAAAACTCTTTTGTATTTTTCAAAATAAAAATTCTTTTATGAAAAACTTATCTAAATCAAGAGTGCGTGTGTATTTGGTATACTTGAGCAATCCACCAACTATTCTATCCTTTACATTTTATCTAAAAACAAAATCTTATAAAAACAAACCTAGACACAAGTCTTGATCTTGAAGTCTTCACTTGAAGTCTTCACATCTTCTTGACTTGGTCCAAACACGATCCATAGAGCTAGACTCCTCTTGAGTACTTGATGTGTTCTTGATGCACAAGCTCTTGAATCAAACCGTGTTAGCTCCAAAACTTGACTTTAAATCCTTTGTTGAAGCTACACACCTACTAAGATCTTGATCACGAATCTGAAACTAAATAAACACAAGATTATTAGTACTATAACTACATGAGTTTATCATCATCAAAACTAGAGTGATGGGCCTTTGGACCAACAATAACTTCACGATGCATTGAGGACAATACATGAGATAAGTGTGGAGAGAGTCCACTAACATTGAGTTTTTAGATTTTCTTTCTTTTTCACTTCTTTTAGGATATTCTTAGAATTTTTCTTTTTTGTATAGGATTTTTCCTTTCTTCAAAAATTTTTTGAAACAAAAGACAAAGAATTGATCTATTTTAAAGAAATTAAGATGATTTTAGAAAATTAAGAAAGCCTTAAATTATGACATCTTAAACATAGTCGAAATAATGGATCTTGTTTAAGATTATAGGTTGAGTAAGAGAGATTGAAGAGATAATTTTTATCTTAAATTTTTGCCTTAGATAGTATGCGCTTCACACTTACACATTTTTGGGATGGAAACAAAGACCTAAAATGCCATAAAGAAAAAAATAAATATATATATGGTATATATAAAGAAAAAAATCACTTATTAAGCTGAAAAACTATGACTCAAGAAGCATAATTATTCACATCTAATGGTGGTCAAAAGAAACAAATAATCCCCCTAAGTTTTGTGGCCTTGTTTACTCGAATCCTAAAACCCGAGAAATGTTTTCTCATCTAGTGCCCTAAAACCGTTTGGTCTGAGAGTCATCGGTTAAAGGCTCATTACCCGAGTAAACTAGAAAGCCTAAGAAAACTAAGAGAAGAAAAAAAGAAATATATATAAATAAATGACTTGATGGTTAGAGTTGAAATCCTAAAAATCTTCACAAAAAAAAAGAAATATATATAAATAAATGACTTGATGTTTAGAGTAAAAATCTCAAAAATCTTCACTATCATAAAGTGTATATTATCTAAATTTTATGAGGATAAAATATTCAATCCAATTTTGAATTTTTATCTTAATTAATGATAAGATCTTGCTTTTAGATTAAGTTTAAGGAAGAATAATTTTTAGTGGACTTATGATCTTGATTGCCTATATTTTTGTAAAAATATTTCGAAAACTTGTCTCTCTTTCAAAATGTATTTTCAAAACACTAACTTTTATTTTCGTTCATTATGAATTTTGTGGGTGCAATCCATTGAAAACCCTCAAGAGATAAAATTTCTCTTCTACGGGAAACTTAGATGTTTAAAGGCTTGTTGCACATGCTCAGTGCAATCACGTCACCTTCAAAAGTGGTGTAATAACATTTTTAATTTAGTTTTTTCTTATTTTGCTCGGGACGAGCAAAAGCTAAGTATGGGGGTGTGATTAGTCTATAATTCAGCATTATCATATCACGTTTTTCTACTGGTTTCATACTTTTATATATCTTTGTATTCTGACAATTGCGCCTATCGGTGATGTAATATTCTTGTAATATTGTGTCACATCTGGTGATAACTTTGAAATTGTACTCATATATTAGAATGTATAATGCACCACGTATTTTCATATTCTAGTTCTTGCATGTACTGATACTTAGCGTATATACTTGAGAATATTTCTGACCTGCATATATATGTCGCAGTAATGTCTCCGTCCTCGCAGGATCAGGGCATTACAGGATGGTATCAGAGCCTAGGCTATCCCATCTTCAGTACGTCCAGATGGCAAATTAATGGTAAAAAAATTTACAGCTAACATGCATGAGTTCTAGTTATACAATCCAACTTCAAGTTCAAAGTTATCTATTTCTTCTTGATCGTTCTTTCTTCGATTCCTTATTCCTTTTCGTTTTTCACTATTTCGATTTTTGTAGTTTTTATACCAATTTAAGATATGGATAAACTGGAGGTGTAGCAGCAGAGTACTGAATGAAGTTATTATACGATCTTTTTGACTAATTCTATAAAGCTCGGGTATTCTCAGAATTTATCGACAATCGGGTTATTTTTTAGAAGTTAGTATGTGGGTTTCTCTATGGTTATTTTATATTCTGGGTTATATCTTTCAGAGTGATCGATGCCAGATATTTGGAATTCTTAACTATCAGTCTTCTTTATTTATGCTCATTATTATCAGGGTTTCCTTTATCTTTGGTATTATGGCTTATTCTCAGAGTGATATTAACTATGCGGCATAGCGAAAATTCTATTACAGACTCTTCATCAAGTATAGCTTTATACCTCTCAGAAAGAGAGGTGATATCGAGTTAGTATTATATGGCATCGTCTAAAGATTTATATGGAAGAAAGTGCAGAACATGTTTATGTTCTGATTTTTGCCCAGTCGACTTGAGAGCACTGCCCATAGTGATTCATATCTTAATTGGTATAATCATCATTTCTATCCTTTCTATGTGCATTTACCTCTTATCGAAATTGCGAGGACACAATTTTTGTGAGGTGGGTCGAATATAACACCTCGTTCCCAGAATACGTACTTAGATACGTATTTAAGTTTTTTATCAAAATTTTTTATTCATTTCCCGTATTTGTTTTGTTTTATAATTAATTATGTGTTATTTTGCATTAAATCCGGAATCATGGACTTGAAGTCAGCACTAGTCTGAACCGGAGGCCCGATCCTAGTGTATTGATCAATTTAACCTTTCTGGCAGTCAAATTTGATAGATTTCAGTTTCAAATACTGTTTTCCAATATTTCAAAATTTTCATGCTTTTTCAAATTTTTTTCTGAATTATTTTTATAAACACCCTAAAATCGGGATTAATGGGTATCGCTGGTTCATTCTCAGATTTTTTTTTAATTTACAAATAGAGTCAAATTTTTAGAAATTGCTTTCACATATTTTCTTAGAATAATATTTACTATCTTAATATATTTTTCAGGGATTTTCAGAATTTAAAGATTTCAATCCGATTTGATGTCGACCTGCATCAGCGGGCGATTTCAAGGTTTTTTAATTTGAAAACTGTAAAGAAGTTTTTGAAACGGATTTCATAATGATACTCAATATAATATTCTTGATTTTAAAGAATTCTTGGAGATCATTCTGAAATACTTGATTTTCGAATGATTCGGTATTTTTAAGAAAGTTTTTCGCATCCGCGACCAAACCCGGAGATTTCACCATTCCAATTATTTTCCCATTCTCTTCCAATTACTTTCTTCCTTTTTATCCTTTTCTTTTCTTTTTTCTTTTCCTTTCTTCCTTTTCCTCCCACCATACTCTAAAACCTTCTCCATTTTTCTATTATATTCTACACCTTTCCACCAAAATATCCCCTCCAAAATATCTCAAACCACTCACACACCCTTCCCATCACCAAGGCCGATCATTACTCCTTCTCCCATCACCATTTCACAGAAAAACCCTAACCCTAATCCTTTCCTTTTTTCCTTTAAACTCACCCTCCAAAACAATCTCCATTATCTTCTTCTTTCACCTTCATTCCTCCATCAAAACCCCATAACCACCAACTCCTCCTTCATCTCCACCACAATCACAACTTTTTCTTCTCCTTACCATCATCTTCTTTCTCTTCCATCTCCATTTATTCCACCACAAACTTCAAACTCCACCAAAATCCCACCATCTCTTTTACCTTCTCCAAAACAACCTCCTTCAACTTATCCCCCAAAAAACCACCTCTACTCCTCCACCATCATGGCCTGCAACCACCTCAAGCTCTAGACCAGCTCCATCTACTCTGATGACATCTCCAGTGACCATTCTGATGACCATTCCGGTGACTATGTCGACAACAACTTCACTATCTTCAACAAACATCATCACCACCACTACAAATCCTCCATCTTCACCACCACCTCTTCTATTTCTCTCTCCATCACCACCATCTTCACTGTCACCATCATAATACCACCTTCATCACTACTACTTCAACCTCCAATATTACCATCATCATCATCACCTCCTTCACTTCCCTTTTCTTTTCCCGTCAAAACCCAACTCCACCATCTCTATGAATTACAACAACCACCAACACCACCTACCTCTCCAACTCTCCCTCTCCTTTTTATCCAAGGCCGGCCACCTCCTTGGCCACCCTAGGAGGCTGGCGCACCTCCTTAAGGCCAGCAGCCACCAAGGGGCTAAGCTCCCATTCGCCTCTTGTTTTGTTGTTTCCCTGCCACGGAGTTTGTGCGCTTAGCTTTTCAGAGTTTCCAACATTTTCATCGTGTTTGTATTTAGATGAGTGTCATAGTCATGATTTGGGTATCCCGCTTTGATTGGTGTATTGTACTTATATTTATATTTTCGTGAATTCATGTGAGTTGTAACCCATAGACATATCGTAACTTGTACTGGATCGATGTATTGTAATACTTGTAATAGTGTAGAATACACTATATTTATGGTTGTGTGATACTAACATCTTTTGCAGTTACTAACAGACTTCGGGCTTAAACTCTCTGAGTTTCTTAGCTTCATTGAGGCGTAGCTAAGCCATGTGGCTGTGAGCCGAGCTTAATTGTGTAGTCTCGTCAGGCGCGATTTACTATGTTTCCACTTTTCTTAAACTCTTTGGGTTTTACTAACTACACCGTGTGACTGCGAGCCGACCTTAATTGCGTAACCTCTTCAGGTAAGGTTTAGTTACATCCTCGTGTTGCTTAGCCTCTGGGTCTAACCTCTCCAATGTTTATTAAAGTTCTTTGGACTTTTTATATGTTACGCCTAGTAGACAGACCTAACGTCAGTACTTTATCAAACTCCGTTCGAGCGTAGTTACTCCATGAGTGTGGCTTCGCCGTGAACGGTTGTATTGCATTTCATGTGCATACTGTGACACGTGCGTTTAGCTGTACTGTGAATGGTAACCACGTTCAGCATAATAGAATTTAGTGTTGTACATTAGCTTCGCTCCATCTTGCCTAGCTCCGCTTGATTATTCGCTTGCTTGCTTACCCCCCTGTCGGTTTTCTTACTTTCTAGCCATATTTGCATGTATATTGTCAGTACTAACATCTCCTGCAGGCACATACTCAACCTCCAGGCTTAACCTCTCTGAGGTTTATTAACAGCTAGCTCCGTTTTTAGCATCGCTTGATAGGCACGTTTAGCGCCCCGCGCTTTATTTACTAGATTCGCCTAGGCGGGATGCTACCGAATTTTCTACTAGCAACTGAAGCTGAATCGTCCCGGTAACTCCGCCAAGTACTTTAGTGACTAAATATTGTTTGTTGTCCTGCCTTCAGCTTGCTCAGCTCTTTTGATTGTGCTCAGCTATTACTCTATAACTTGCCATGTACATGCTGGATATGTTAACACTTGACATGCTATTACTTGACACTTGTTCATTGTTTTGCTCACCAGCTTTAATTAGCACTAGTAGTTGTTGCTAAAATAATTCTAAGGCTGATGTGGTGTTCACAGTTGTTGCAAGTATTTGCAATATTGTTGGGGCCTCTTCCAAGCGTTATGACATTATTCAGGGAGCACAGGCTAATAAGATTCTGAAGGGACTTGAAAGTGCTGAACTCAGTACTGAGAGAGGTTTTAAATCAGGAAATGGGGCTTAAACGTACTGGTGATACGCATTGGAGCTCTCATTATTATGCAATGTTAAATTTAATTATTTTATACACTCCTGTGATTGTAACACTTGAGAGTATAGAGAAAACATCATGTGTTGAAAAGAGAGGAGAAGATCTGTTGATTTAAAATGATGCGGACCTTTGAGTTTGCATTTTCTATTCATTTGATGAAAAATGTGTTGAGGATCACCAATGAGTTGTCTTTAATGCTTCAGAGAAAAGATCAAGATATTGTGAATATCATAGATCTAGTTAAAATACCCAAGCAATAAATTCAACAAATGAGAGATGATGGATGGGATTCTTTCCTTGAGCTTCAACAACAATAACAACTAAGCCATTTGTCCAAGTATTTGGGGTAGGGTACATGAACCAAAAGAGAATTACGCCGGATCGGGCACATGGATCAGCTTTCTCCATTCATTCCTATCGACTAATATGCCTTCACTAAGACCTTTAGCTTCTATATCTTGTCATATTACCTCCATCCATGTTTTCTTAGGTCTCCCCTGCGCTCTTTTAACTTGCCCTAATTTGATACACTCTACTCGCCGGATTGGCGCATCTGTAGGTCTACGTCGCACTTGACCTCTCATATTCTCTTCCATAGAGGCTACGTCTATCTTAGTATGAATATCCTCATTTATACCTTATCTCATCTCGTATTACCAAACATCTAACGAAGCATATACATCTCTGCTACACTCATCTTCTGGGCATGATATCTCTTTATAGCCCAACATTCTGTGTCATATAACAAAACTGGCCTAATAGCAGTCCGATAAAACTTTTCCTTCAGCCATAACGGAATATTACGATCACATAAAACTCCTGTTGCGCTCCTCCATTTCAACCAGCTGGCTTGGATCTTATGATTGGCATCATTATTGGTCTCCCCATCGTTTTGAATAATAGAACCTAAGTACTTAAAATGACTACTCATCGATATTTCTTGACCATCTAGTGTCACAATACTTAATCTCGGATTCTCTATTTACTGAATTTACACTCCATATACTCTGTTTTGGTCCTACTTAATTTAAAACCTCAAGATTCTAGAGTTTACCTCCATAACTCCAATTTTGCATTTATCTCAGCTCTCGTTTCATCGACTAGGACAATATCATCAGCAAATAGCATACACCACGGTATCTCATCCTGAATAGCTTTAGTAAGCTCATCCATCATTATGGCAAATAAGAATAGACTCAATGCAGATCCTTGATGCAATCTAATTGTGATAGAAAAATAACATGTTATGCCTCCACAAGTTCTGACATTTGCCACTACTCCATCGTACATGTCCCTGATTATATCAATATATTTGATGGGGTCTCTCTTTTCATCAATGTCCACCATAATACCTCTCTTGACACCTTATCATAAGCTTTTTCTAAATCAATAAAGACCATATGCAAATTTCTCTCTCTCTCTCTCTCTCTCTCTCTCTCTCTCTCTCTCTCTCGAAATCGCTCTATAAGTTGACGAAGCAAATGACTAGCCTCTGTCGTCAATCGCCCCGGCATGAACCCAAATTGGTTCTCTGATATTTTAACATTCTACCTTAACCTGTGTTCAATTACCCTTTCCTAAAGCTTCATGGTGTGACACATGAGTTTTATTCCACGATAGTTTTGAATAACTCTGGATATCACCCTTATTCTTATAGAGAGGTACTAGGGTACTTTTTTCTCCACTCATTTGACATCTTTTTAGTTAGCCAGATCTTGTTAAAGATGTTTGTCAGCCATCTCACGCCCACCTCTCCTAAGCATCTCCATACCTCAATAGGAATTCCTTTCGGGCCAACAGCTTTCCTTGAGCTTGTTCTTCATTTTGTGCCAAACATGATATCGAGGTCCTTAACATAGGTGATATATTTATACCCACATGGAGATCACGCTGCAATGCTAAGAGCTTTACCAACTTGTATCATTATCGATGTGACTTATTTTATGCAATTATAAATTTGCAAGTTCAAGAGCTAACTAATAACTTCACTGAATCGAACACTGAGTTACTTTTTCTGTAGCATGTTTAAATCCTAGTGATTCATTTGCTGCATTTAATAAGGAGAAGTCACTTCATCTTGCTGAGTTTATCCTAATGATTTCTCAACAACAGATGTTATGGCTCTTGATGATCAACTTGATACATTCAGTCATGATGTGCATCCCAAAATGAACTTTCACAACTAAAAGGAATTGCAGGTCTTACGGTGGAGATGGTAGAGATGAAAATAGATGCGGTATATCTTTTTGTCTATAAACTTGTGAAGTTTGTATTGATTTTATATGTGGCAACTGCAAATTTTGAAAGAGTATGTTCTGTTATGAATATTGTGAAATCTAGATTGCACAACCGCATGATAAATCAATGGATGAAAGACTGTTTATAAATATATATCGAATCTGATCTATTTGATACAATTAGCAATGATTTCCAGCATTCCCAATCGATCTTGTGGTAAGTCACACATGACCACTTCGACTCGTGATCATCACGTCGTGGCATACTCATTATGCATTGCTGACTACGAGATATTTCCATGATCATACTACAACTTTTCTTTCAAAGGCGACAAGCATGACCCCTCTTAAACACACCACGGAAACAATGGCTAGAAACAATGTACGCTAGAAGCACACGTCACCAGCCTATCCACTTTGATGTAACTCTAGCTATTATGTCTCATACCTATGGGTCCTGATATAATTCACGTTCAAACAGTTTCAGTCAACAGTTGCCGAAAAGAATCTGAATATGAACAAAACCCTTAAAAACCAAAAAAACAAAGTTCATATGAACAAAAATCCAAAGATTTTTTTTTTTTTTTGACGAAAACCGACAAAATTGTGGAACACAAAGTAGAGATGGTCATGGTGACTGCACATGAACTTTTAAGGATCTATGTAAGTACCACTACATACAAAGGTTGCGGTCAATTTTTCACAAGGTTGGGAGGTGGGATATTGATTTATTGCAACAATCGTCCCGTCAATTGATGCCAACCAAAAACAATTTCAAGCATTATTACCTAACATCCGAAGTTACATCAATCATCTGGTTTTAACTTTGATATGTGTAACTCTGCACTTGCCACACTGATATTCATAAGTAAAAAAAAAAAAATTAAGTTACAATTTAGACCCATCAGCATCAGAAAGCTAAAACTAGGCTGGAAAAAGAAAGAAAAGAAAGAATTAAAGAAGGAAAAGGCTTGAGACTTGTTCAAAGAAAACGGCCAGTGCCTTGCGGACTGTAAGGCTGAACAACGCTGCACACCATGTCCGTTGCATTGTTAAGAAAATTCAGATGGAACTCAGAAAAAGGACGCAGACCATGGAAAGAATTGCACCTCAAAATTTCGGAGCTAGGTCATCAAATGAATAAACTGTACAGCTCAGAGTGGCAACTCAAAGACACAGGGCGAATATCAGCCATGATAGGATCATACGTACAGATTGGTCACGACAAGTATCGCTCTCTCTTCAGTGCCCTCGTCTGAGAACTGACAGGAATCCACCAGGTGACTTATCCTTGCGGCGTTCCCCCGCCTCATCTCCTACCTGCTTAAAGAAGTTTAATGGAAACAATCGGTAGGCCTATAGACTGTAGAGAAGCAACAAATAGAAGAATTTGATAATCTACCTCTTTGGCAATATGCTGGAGAATTTGTAAGATCTCGGAAAAGTCTGGCCTTTCTGCAGGGGCTTGCTTCCAACACTTTTCAAGTAGTTCGACAAGCTTTGGATGAGTATGCTTGGGGATGGTAGGTCTTAGACCCTGAACAGAAAAGCAGATTGGACCTCAACTCCATCGCACAAATCAAATTAGCATAAAAATACTAGTGTCAAAGCACATGCCAGATGCATGCAAAGCAGCAGCATCCCCAATTTAATGGAGTTCAATATCTCATGTTAATCCAATCCGCTAAACATGAAATAGAGAGATATCATTTAATGATAATTAATAGTGGAAAATATTGAAATTTCTTATAGTCTTCATTAGGTTGCAGCATCTAATTCGATGGAGACCCTTTTTAATTATAATGAAAATCAATCTGATTGGTTTTCTTTTTAATGTTTTTATTTACTTTAATTATCTATTTGAGTCAATTTCACATCTATCCACTTATCTGACTGTGCTATATCTGACAGTACTAGACAAATGCATATGCAGTTTAGACTCTAGGTGACAATTTATGACACAAACCGTGAACCTGACGAGACCCCACTCGTCAAAATTGTGGGTATGGATATGGCTATTTTATATGCGAGTCAGATACGTGCAAGAAGTTGTGACTAGCAACTTAAATGAGTAGTCACAACTTAAATGAGTCAGATATGGGTAGAGAATCTCTCGACTGGCATTGACCTGTTCCTCACTACTATATGTAAAAGTCTGTATATGAACAGTTATATTGTTATCATAACAGTTTGGTCTTCAAAAATTATACGTTAACAAGAGGAAATAATTTTAAATGGTCAAGAAGACATAACTAGACGTCATCATAAAAGTTTGTTCTTCAAGCACTAAACATCGAGCGGGTTAATAAGTTTGACCCATTCACGGGTAAGAATCAAGCAACAATGACTTGCAAGAAGCTGAATCAGGTAAGGGATCAACCTCATACATCTAAATATATTAGAGAAAAGAAGGCATCTTATAAACAATTGCAATCTTAAATCAAACAAAATTTGAGCAATATAAGTCTGCAAAAAAAGAAGCTAATAAAGAGAATAGTGAGGCTAAATCTATAACTTATGAGAATTTATATAAGTTAGAAATATAAGGGGGAGAAGAATATTTATAAGCTTGCCAAAATGTCAGAAAAGAAGAGTACAGAGACCTAGGTAATGCTCGAAGTATTAAGACTGAAATAGGACGAAAAATTCAAGAAATGTGAAGTAATTTCATAAATTATTTAATGAGAATCACACAAGAGAATATAAGATAGAATCAAGATGGTTCAATCAATTTTAGGAATTATACATATTGTCAGGAAAAAAAGGTTTGGTGAAGAGAAAAATAAATTAAATTTCCATTACCCATTTTTGAATTTATTTTTATACCCAAACGTCTCATATATTACATCTATACCAAAAAATCCAACCCTTTTTATTTTTAAACCCATAAAATCAAACCAGATTATATGTTGTATTCTACCCAGAGGACTCATATCTTATGTATATATCAAAGTACTTTTCGAAAAAACTAAAGATGGTAGCCGGGCAACAATTGTTTGAAATTTGGGTTTAAGGAGTTTGGGTTTGCATTTGGAACTTAATTGGGAGGTTGACTGATGATCAGTGGTGTAGCCAGGAATTCGAACTTGGAGGGGCATAAAGTCACTTTCTTCGGTACTCGAACTTTGAATTTGGTTTTGTTTTTCTTCTGAAAATTTTATCCTTGCATAATTAACCTATAAAATTTGAACATAACTATTATGACGCATGTAGTCAAAAGGCATAAGCATAAGAGAGACAAAAGTTTATCTGATTTTCTATACATAATATAAAGGATGACAGATTCCCATTAAAGTTAGTGTAGAATACATTCTGAAGCATTTATCTTTTGCTGTGAATCCTCAGTTATTTTTCAATTACATGCTCAACTTCTTTCCAAAGCTTGAAAGAACACAATGCCACATAAATTAACTATAAACATCATTAGTTATGCAAAATACTAAACAGTCATCATGTAGTACAATAATATTCACAGATCTACATGACATCTCAAGCATTGGAGATGGGGGAACCAGGAATAATTTTTAGGTGTGCCCGTATGAAAGTAATATTATATAGTTATAAATTCATTTATAAATTAAAGATCAAATTTCATTGCTAACTTGAAGGTTTTTTTTTTTTTTTTTCCATGAATAAATATAACAAGTTGTTAAACTAAGAGAATTACTTTTCTGATTTTGAAATATAGGTCGTAGTTGGACTTGAACCTGAGAGACTCCATAACCCACTTCAACCCCTTTACGAGTGAAACATGCCTCACTAGTAAAGAATTACTTGATGATGTGGTAAACTTTTTATACCTGCTAGTTCCTAGACTTCAAAACCAATTAAAGTTTTATATATAAGTTATGCATGCTCCATAATTCCATGCATAATTAACAACATATACATGTAAAGATTTTGCACATCATATATTAGTTAATATATTCTTTCCTTGACATAATTTCCATGTGAAAAATAGATTGTAGAGACTTAAGAGTTAAGACTATTTATAATAGGTTTAATTAAGTCAATAGACACAATTTATGCATATATAACTCAGAGCATTGCCCAAGTGGCATTTCACTTTCTTTCTTTGTGGAAGTCATGGGTTCGAATCTCCTCATCCGCTGTAGGTGAGGAAATTTTTCGAACTAAATTTGCAGGATGTACAAAGAGGCGTATTACTCAACGGTTAGACTTCACGGCGTATGGAGATCACTAGTATGGACTAGCGGTTCGTGAAGGCTCACTAACGGCGTACGAAAGCTGCGCATGGAGGCTACTAGGAGTTTAGTAAAGACTCTTGTTGCAATTCAAAAGTGTGCATTAGGCGTTTCATTCTCGTTGATGAGAGTTCTTTCCTTCACTATGATGGGGGTTCTTTTCCTGACTTAGGGCTATGATGTAAGCGTACGGGCCTTTTTCAAAAAAAAAAACCTCAACCTATAACTTTTGCAAACTTTTGGGATGGGATGGTTTCCTTAATTAAGCCTTCATATAGAAGGTTTAATTAAGTCAAGAGATATATTTTTTCATAAATGAAAATCGGCTGACTTTAATTAAAGGTGGCACAATTAGTGCGTGTACATGGTTTTCTTGGTGGGGTCAGGAGGGTCACGTGGACCCCGCTACTTGCGCCATTGTTGATGGTCATTTTGGTCTTTCTCATAAATTTGTGTCAATCAAAGGAGATCGATAAATGGGTTATTCATCATTAATTATGATTTTTAATCCTTTTTCATGGATACCTTGCCACTAATTAGGATCCTTAGATGCTACACTTTGTTTTTTTAATAAGAATACATTGACTTTAGAAGTCAATTTTCCAAAAAAAGGTGTACCACAAAATCCACATGATGAGTTGTGGGTTTGCCGGGATTTGATTATGATTGTTGTTTGTGATGATAATGATGCAATGAAGAGTAGGACAAACATTTTCGAGAGTAGAGGACAAGTAGTTAACTTGGTGGGATGTTTGTGAGCAAAGGATAGCTTGGAGGGGTTCCAAGTGCATTTAGTTTTTCTCTTTTCTGTTTTTTAAAAGTATTATTGATAGCAAGAATGTTCAAAGTGCAGGTGGTACAAGTTTGTGTAGTGACAAACGACAAACATGATGTGGGCTGCTCGTGAATATGGGTTTGGGGCTTACGGAAGAACGAACCTGAAGGCAAAGACGTGGAACTGGGCAGCGGTGGAGGGAGTTCGGCTTTGGATTGGAGGCAGAGACATAAAATCATAAATATAGCATACTTTTGAAATTATAACATGTTTATTAAATTTGTCACATATTTTTTTGAAAATTTAGCATATTTTAAAATAATAGTTTATCATAGAAAAATAGCATATGTTCTATAGTGTAGCATTTTTTTTATTGTAGCTAGGGATGAGAATGGACGTGTCAATGGGCCCATTGGATATGTCTAATAGAAATTTTTTTATAAGAAAATGAGAAAATTCATATTCGTATAGAAAAATTTCTATTGGACAAGTCCAATGAAGGCTCGTGGACACGTCCATTCTCATCCCTGATTGTAACATTTTTCTTACAACGTAAATGTGTTATGCTTCACTTATGGTCTTATGTGTGCCTCATAGTTAAATGAACTTTCCTACATCAAATTTATCATCTTTTTTTCTCTTATTCTAATCGTTTTCCCAATTCTAGAGGAACGTGGAGGATGCCGACTCATCTTTTAGGATTATGCAAGCCTCTCTCTTATTCATAGTTTACTTGGAAAAAGTTGACACTAATTATTAAAGAGTAAATGTTAGGTCCACAAACGGTTGTAAAACTTTATTATAAATCTTCTATCGAGTAAGACCCTATAACTGACTCATCTTGATGAGAAAGGCCGAGATTATAATGATGATATTGAAAATTACAGTTCTTTTAATAAAAAGATAGCAGAATTTTTAAAATGATAGCATTGTTGATTAAAATATAGCATATTTTGGAAATTGTAACATTTTTTATAAAATTATAGCACATTTTCGAAAAGTCATAGCATTTTTGTTCAAATTGTAGTCATATTTTAGAAGCTAAACTATTTTTTATATTATTATAGAATATTTTCTGAAGTTATAGTATTTCATTTTAAAGTATGCCATACTTTTGGAAATAATAGCACTTCTGTTCAAAAAATAGTGTGTGTTTTGGAAAATCTAGCAAATTTGCTTAGACTCCCTGAGGAAGCAAACTGCAACTTATCATGATTTTATTATATATAATAAATAATAAAAAAAATTTAAAAAAGAATACTAAATAAATAAAATAAAAAATAACATACTGTTTTTCTTTTATTATTTCGGATTATAATTTATTTTTATACCCACTTACTTTTCAAAAGATAAATAAACAATATACCTCTATTTCACGAGAATATTATATGAATTGGTAAACTTTTGATTTATTTTCAGTATTTTGAGTGTATACTTAAATTTCAGAACTATTGGATATCTTTGGGGAGCTAGGCACTACCAAGAAAGAAGAAAATGATGGAAAACTTTTGATGGTATAAGCGTAAGACAGAAATTTTATCTAAATATTCATGTAACCAATCAATACTAGACGAGGTAAGTGGTCGCACTTCCAGCCAAGGACTTAAGACCGAATTGAAGAAGGATGGACACGTTAAATATGCGGCTAATCATTGACAGATAATTTAATCAAGATAGAAGTATACTTGCACTATTTATAACAATACATTGGTATAATTATGATAAAAGTATACTTGCACTATTTATAACAATACATTGGTATAATTATGATAAAAGTATACTTGCACTATTTATAACAATACATTGGTATAATTATGATATGATGGGAGTAAGACTGGAACTTGACATCACTGACCATGCTATAATGCTAGAGTCCACAACTTGAAACTATACTCATTGTAAGAGAGTGGAGGTGTCTAATTAACAAAATAGTATAGTGAGCAGATGAAAACAATTGACTGCTTAAGCAGGCCTAAGGGAGATGAGCTTGTCAACGCTCTGCAACTACCTAGGCTGATTGGGTAAGCACTTAGACAATCTGTTTTTAAAATATTGGTTGGTCACTTAAGAAGCTAACATGTCCAAAAGATGAGTGGAGTACAAATGAGACCGCTAGATGGATGAGCGGCAATATGAAAACTGATATGATAAAGGATGAGTGCATCTATAAGAAGTTAGAGGTTTTTCTTTAAAGATAAACTATAGGTAAACTGATTGAGATGGTTTAGGAATATGCCACAACTAATATAGTAGTTGATTAAAATCACCTCAACAAACTGGCTATTCTCGTATTTTTAAATTTTATAGATGACTATTCTCACATGACTCGGTTATTTTTAATGAAAGATCATTACGATTTTTTCTCAATTTTTTATGGTTTCAAAAAGAGACTAACAATCAATTATTGTGTTTCTCATGAGATAATTTATTAGATTTCGTGTGCTCATACACCTCAACAAAATTGTGCTACAGTAAGAAAAAATTTCATTTACTTGACATTGCACGAAAAATAATGATTTAGAAACATGTACCCAAGTGTTTTAGGGCATGTTGTGCTCACTACTAATCATTTAATTAATAAAGTTCTTTCTATTGTCGAGGGAAAACTTCATTTTTTAATTTTTTTTAATTTTAATAGACAATTGATTATTTTACCTCCAGAATTTTTTGGAGTATATGTATTGTTGAATGAAAGTCATGATGAGCTTAACCAAGCAGTTCAAGGTGTTTTTCTAGAATATTCTCGTTGGAATCTCGTCGGTAGAAAGTATGTGGTTTGTGTGAATGTCACTTTTTTTGAAAACACACCATATTTTTCAGTTTCTCTTGGCCACTACTCCCTTCAAAAGGGATCATGTTACTCTTCTTTGTGTCCCAAACTATGTTGTACGGACACGGCAACATTAAAATAGACACGACACAATAACACATGACAAAATTTTTAAAATACACACGACATGTGTGTCCGACACGCATGTCGGACATGTTTCGGACATGATACAACTTCATGATAGAAGTGTCCGTGCTACATAGGTCCCACCTACACCAAAAGACTCGCATCCACTTAAGGTTTATCAACATGAAAGAAGGCTACTACTTATTATGTAAGCTTGCCCCTACAAACTTGCCTTTCTCTATCGAACCATTTGACCTTACCATAGCTCTTCAAAAAGAAGCGCGTTCTCGTGCTAAGCATTCTATAGACAAAGTTTTATCTCTCACTCACTTGTCTCTGATATATTTTAGTTTTGGCACCATTTTGTCTTTGATATCTCTTTCAAAATCTTATCGTGATGCTATATGATTGATCCGGGATGGAAAAGTGCAATCATGAAGAGATGATATCTTTCCATACTAATGAAATATGGGAATTAATTACTTTACCACCAAAGAAATAGGATGTTGATTATCGTTGAATTTATAGTGTCAAATTTCTCCAAATGGCAGGTTGAATGCTTGAAGGCGTGATTGGTAGCCGAAGGCTATTCACAGACATATAGCTTAATTATTTTGAAAATTTAACTCCAATAACTCAGTTGCATTCTATCCGGATTCTTTCGTCTGTTGTTGTAAGAGTGCCTCCTTATCAATTAGATATTGAAAATAACTTGTTACATGGTGATCTTTCTTACATGGTGATCTTTAAAGATAAGGTGTATATGCTTCAGCCTCCTTGTTACGAGATTCAAGGGAGTCTGAGAAGGTCTGGAAACTTAAAAAAGCTATGTATAGCTTGAAGCAATCTTCGCACACATCGTTTGATAAGTTTAATAAATTTTTGCATGACATGGTTTGCAACAAAAGCTCTTCTAATCATTATGTCCCTGTTGATATTCCCCTGCACGCAACATATTATGTTGATGACATTGCTGTTAGTGGGGATGATTATCAAGGTATTGTTCAATTGAAAGGTTATCTCAATTCACATTTTCATATGAAGGATCTTGTTCAATGACAATATTTTCTTGACATAAAAGTTGTTAGGGCCAAGAAATTTCTCTCTCAATGAAAGTACCTTACTGTCGATGAAAATACTTTACCGATTAGTTAGAAGAAATAGGTATGTTAAGAGCTAAACCTATTGACACACTTATGATCCTTATATCTGTTTCTATCAACACCTACAGAAGCCTCTTCCCTATCTAGGTCAGTATATTGATTGGTAAACTGATTTACTTGAATGTAACTCAACTTGATATTACTTTTATTGTCATTGTTAAGTCGGTACATGAGAGTCAGTATCAACTTTACTGGAGTGATACTTGCCATATCTCGATGTTTCTAGGGCTGCTAGTAAAAGGCTGTATAATTGCCCCTTCTTCTGGCTTGGAATTTCAGGTTATTCTCATACTAATTATGTTGGTGATGCTCTTGATCGTCATTCTACTATTGGTTACTATTCTTTTGTTCATGGTAGTTTGGTGACCTGGAGAAGTAAAAATGTTGCTAGATCTTGCGTCGTAGAGTACATAGGCAATGCTCACGCATACTCTGATTGCCGTAGATTCAATCTCTTCTTCGTGAAATGGGTGTCATCACAACACCAAGCCAATGGTGACACATTCTGACAATCAATCTATTATATACATTAAATGGATTGTCACGCTACACTTAGTTGTCGCCTTAGTGATATCTACACAAAAGCTTTATCTAAAAAGAGTTTTTCTATTCTTTGTGGCAAACTTGGCATGATTAACATCTATCACTAGCTTAAGGGGGAGTATCGGAATAGTATAGGGTTACATTTGTAATATTAGTTAAAGAAGGATCTTTCTGTTAGTTTACATTTTCCTATTAGTGTGTGTGTGTGTGTGTGTGTGTGTGTGTGTGTGTGTGTGTGTGTGTGTGTATATATATATATATATATATATTTTTATTTTTATTTTTTTTTTTCTACGCTATATAATAAGGGCATCTTCCTGGATTGTGAGGGTGCCCTCTTCTCTCTATCTGAAGAGCAACAAAGGGTAATGATTGAACCCTGAAGAGAAGTCATAGGATTGTAATTGATGTAGTGGCCTTTGTGCAAAACCAAATAGCTGGTGGGTTGGGTTTCAATCCAACTTCAAATGGTTAGTGGCAGTTCATAGTTCTAATGACCAGTTTATTAAAGCTTGAAGTGCAAAATCAACTCAACATTAAGTGCTAACACTTACAAGATTATGAGGACGTTATACTACTTTTTGGAGGTAGGAGTCAAATATTTATATGTGGGTTAATTGTGTTACAGGTAACCTATTGGGAAGAGTTCTCGTATATTTGGTAGCCATTGTTTCCAAGTTGAGGATGATCGAATCTGCTCTCTTGTAACTGTTGAGTGAATCCCCTTTTAGTTGGTGTGTGAGTCCCATCTCGGGCAGAGAGAAACCTCAACAATTCTCTATCTCCAATTATCCTTCTCAAATTCTCATCTCAATGGAATCTTTTTCTTTTAAATTTCACTTACATATATCATGAAACATCAGCGTTTGGTAGAGCAACAAAGTCTAGGGGTAGGCTTAATGATGTGGGGCGGAGGGTTTTTAGGGTTTGTTGAGAATTTTGATGGAATTGAGGAAGAACAGGGAATTGGAGATAGGATATGATCACGGATCGCAACCCAAATCTTGGCTCACCGCCTGGATCGATTAATCCATGAGATTAAATCAAAAAACACAAGTTTTCACAAGAAAATCAAATTTTAATTCAAATCATCATTTTTCAAAGTTCACTACATGGCTATATATAACCTACAAAACGTGCACCACACGTACAATTATTCATAAACTCAAACCTACCCAAATCTAATTCAAATAACTCTAAAATCTCAATCAAATCTAAAATCAAATAAATTCTACAAATACTACTAAATCTGAACCGGTTAATTCCCCATCATTCTCCCCGGCTTGAAAATATTCATCCTCGATGAATGTAGTGATAGGTTAAAAGTAAGCACAATCGGGTCGAACCACATCATGCATTCTCAATCAGGTCAAGATGGTGGTCGAAGAACCAGCACTGATGTATCATGATTGAACCAAGGTGGTGGGAGTGAAACTGGCTTCCGTGACAAACCGTTTGCAGTTTATGGTAGCTCGAACAAGATACATGCAACATAACAATACAATTCAGCTCTACTGAAATCTAGTTCACATATCAAGGCATCAATCTCCTGTGAAACTCTCCTGTAGAAAAATATGCAATGAGTCGTATACATCAGGTAACCTTAAGGATAATGAGGTCATCATAAATGTCAAAGATGGTACTAGCTCCATGGTATGCCCTACTGGAAAATCTACAAGGATCTCAATAAGAAGTTCTTCAACTTCTGTGGGCAGTGAGAAAAATTCTTCTTGCACTGACACCAACTCAGTAATAATTTCTAACTCTATCTCTGGCTCATCAATAACTTTTAGCTCTGGCTCATCAACTTCTGACTTTGGCTGACTTATCAACAACTTCTGGCTTGAAAAAGATTGGAGGCTCTAAATTTATGTCAACATTTACTGCCAGGCCTTCTTAATCTTTCAGATGCCCTTTAGAGTCTCCCGAAACTTAGTGAAGAGAAGGTGCGGAGCATATCGAGTACGAAGTAGGTCTTGCACGATAAACCAACATCGACAGGAACTATGGTTGTCTTTCTACCACCAGTAAGCTCTTTCAACCAGCCCCATTTGGGCATAGCAGCACTTCTGTTCAGATGTCAAAACAAAATAACTAAAGAAGCTTTAAGATTGCTTTCCCACTTCTTATACCCATGACGATAATGAGAACCCTGAAAACACGGGATAGCCGCATACATATCCCGTTCAACTTCCTTTTCATCACCCTCAATATATATGTATCAGCCATAAAAGTAAAAGCCTATGATAAAAATTTAGTACATAAGTTCAGAGATTACCCAAGAATCTCAACGGTTCGAACAGGGCTCAAATCGGGCTGAAAATGTGACCTAAAACGCTAATCTTCTGCTGTAGAAATAACACTGGCACCAAACACGAGCTTGTGGGGATCAGCTCTGCTATCCAACTGCCTGCGAAACTTTTTTAGATTCTCCGAGAATCAGTCACGCATCCAAACTTCAAACAGAACTCGAATCGGACTCTGAACGGACTTAAAACAGACTCCGGAACAAAATTGTGTTGTTGTAAACAGTGGCGGCTCAGGTGAGCCACGATTTAAGCCGAACAGTGGAACCACGACTTGAGCCGTTGGGTTCGGCTCGGCTTGGCTGAGCCAGCTTGGATCAGGCTCGTGGAGCCAATGTCGTCAGCAAGGGATCTGATGACGTCAGCAAGAGCCGATGATTTCAGACTTGAGCCGTTGATGTCAGTGACGGCTCGGAGCTGAGCTGCTCTCGCGTCGCCGCCTTAGGGTCGCGGGTCGGGTCGCGGGTCGGGTTGCTAAAGTAACCCAAGTCCACAAGATTTACTTAAACCCAAATCAAACACTCTTATCAATTCAAACCATATAACCCGTCTTTCTTCTCCCCTCGCTCAATCGCTAGGGTACGCGGGGATGAGGTCGGCGGAGATCTCCAGTTGGTTGTCCCGACATCGACGACGAGCAATGACGATGGCGGAGGAAGCTAAAGGCGGCGGCGGAGGTCATGGACGAGGTGGACGAGGTCATGGATGAGGTGGAGGAACCTTCATGGCGAGAAGATCTCATGATGGAGATCTCCCGGTGATCGGCAAAGGCGTCAAAGGTGTCAGAGGCGCAGTGATGGCGTTGATGAGGGATCGACGGCGAAGCAATGATCTGCTGCAGTCGAGGAGATCTAAGGTTGACGAAGATAAAGAGTAGGTAGATGGAGTGGGGCGTTGGCAGCGAAGATGGAAGGCCGGTGGTGAGGCTAGGGGCTTTGATTGATGGCGACGAAGGCGTTTGGTAAAGGCGAAGGAACCCACAGGCTTGAGTTCGTCTACTGCTTCGATGGAAGAGACGATGAACAAGAATAATTTTCTTTTTTTCCTCTTTTTTATTTTTTCTGATTTTTTCTCTTTTTTTAGAAAATTCAACTCTGATACCAAATTGATATAAGACAGAGGGAAATTTTAGGGTTTGTGCTGGGATTTTGGTGAAATTGGAGAAGAATAGGAAAATGAAAAATGGATATGATCACAGATTACAGCCCGTATCTTGGCTTCACCGCATGGTTCGATTAATCCATGAGATAAATCAAACAATACAAGTTTTCACAAGGGAACCAAATTTTTATTCAAATTATCATTATGTTTCAAAGTTAACTACATGGTTATATATAACTTACAAAATATACATCACACGTGCAATTATTGACAAACTCAAATCTATCTAAATATACTTCAAATAACTCCTAAATCTCAATCAAATCTACTCAAATCTAAAATCAAATAAAAACTACAAATCCTACTAAATCTGGACCGTTCAATTCTCCATCAATTTTTTAAGATTTGTGGTGGGATTTTGATAGAATTAGGGAAGAACGAGTAATTGGAAAAAGGGTTATGATCACGGATCGCAATCCGGATCTTAGCTTCACCACCTGATTCGATTTAATTCATGAGATTAAATCAAACAACACAAGTTTCCACAAGGGAACCAAATTTAATTCAAATCGTCATTATTTTCAAAGTTCACCACATAGCCATATATAGCCTACAAAACGTGCACCACACGTGCAATTATTGATAAACTCAAATCTACCCAAATCTAATTTAAATAACTCTCAAATATCAACCAAATCTACTCAAATCTAAAATTAAATAAAATCTGCATATCCTACTAAATCTGGACCGTTCGATTCTTTATCACTTAAATGACATGAATGGATAAAATTAGGAAGGATATGCGAGTTGTTGATCTGACAGAGTCAGCAGAGCTTAATGAAAAATTGGATTCGTGCAGCCACCCAAAATTTTGGGATAAAGTTACTGTAGTTGCTTTGTAGAGTCCAACTGAGACCCCACAAGGTGTGCCCTTAAGTTAACGTAAAAAAAATGGAATTGGGAGGATTAGGTTGGATGTTTATAATATAAATGATTCAATTTGAGGATTCTTGGTTTTCCCGACAAACTTAGTCATTTGTCCATACAGGACAACAAAGATACTTCAACAAGGGATCTACAAAAGCAATGTAAGAACAGATAAATATTTACTTTTTATTTTTTCCATAATCAAGTAACACAAACTATTGTTCTTAATTGTCGAAGGGAATGCCTAGTTATGATGACTAGTCACACAGTTCAGGTCAGTATGAACAGAGAAAGCATTCAGACAAAGTGATAACAGATCTAATACTGACAATTTATTTATTATAATATTGAGGAATCATGAATACCTTTTGAACAACGCCCACTGCCGCTTGTAATGGTGTTAGGTATTCGTAAGGAAGCTGAGAAGAAAACGAAAAAAGAATTGAAGTTCAGCAGCATTGAAAAGGTACAAATACTAGACCGTACAATCCCAGGAAAATGATGGAATTACCTTTCCTGTAAGCAGTTCCCATAAAACGATACCAAAACTGAAAACATCAGCCTTGTGATCATAAGGCTCGTGTTCAATAACCTAAAGTATGAACTTTGACTGGTTAGAATTTTTTGTAGTGCAAGAATTATCTTAAAACAATATGACGATAAAGGATAATCACTTGACAAAAGAAAACTATAACAGAAAACCATTATCTACTTTAAGTCTATAATGAAAAATAATGTCCAAGAAAGACATAAATTTGGTCCAAACGAGTCATGAAATTTGAGAATGAAACAGAGAAAGGTACACAGCCAATTCACTTGCATGAAACATAACAAAGGGATTCTCGGCACCAAATATGAAGCTCGAAGTACTTCTCGATGTACCAGATATTATTAGGTTGTGCACAGAAGACACACAATGTCCGGATAAAACTGTGCCCATTCACATAAACAGGCTTCAAATGATAATTATGATGCTCTTCTCTGAAAATGCTGAGAACTCCACTAAAATTTAGTCTAGAACCATTCTGGCATATTGGTTACACATGTTAGCTCTGACCAATCAAAGAAAAAAGCAGAGGAATGAAGTTGTATCATGAGAGACTAAAAAAACTTCCAGTAATATCTCCAACTTAAAGAGAGCGTAAAGTTGCTGCCATCTTATTTTAAAAGGAGCAGTACTCATAGAAAAGCCAATGAAGCCTCAACAATGTCGTTCCATGCCTTTTCTATTTCCAGGATAACACTGGTCACAAAGGGTACATATAAACTTGAAGTAGAACTGTGGGAAATGCCAGGTTCATTTGTATTTCTCAACCTCCTCTTCATCTTCTTATCAAACTTCAATGTAACTGTATAAATTCAAAAATCAGAAGCTTGACAGTGAAACTCCAATCTCTATATTCATTTTTATTAACAACTTTGCATCAGTCTTGAACGCTACCAAGGTTCTAATAAGCGTCTGTCTAATGTGGTTCACAATTGAAAAAGAAATATGAAAAATACTATAAATAAAAAAATCTACATATTCTTAACCTGGGTATAAAGTAAGTAGAGATAACATATTGATATTTCAATTCGATAATGGAATTCTTTTCATATAATGATAAAGTTTTAGTTAAGGAAGAAATTGAATTATCTCTATATGTCATAACATTATGACAGATAATGTTATGGGGCCGCCGAAATTGCTATTCAGCTCAGTTACCGCAAAGGTACATTCTAACGCTTGTTTAGGGCAGGTATAACAAGTTAACATGCCTAAGCCCCAGCAATGGCATTGAGCAAACTCAGCCATTCCCTTGGAACAATCAAGCACAAATATTCACTTATTTGTTCTGATCCACAGGTTAAACTTCGATAAGAGTATGCAACACCACTCTTCATTGCATGTGTTTTCCACTATAAAGCTTGGAGACTTCTATATGACTCCCGTCCCTGTGATCAAACATGCCAGACACCAACACATATGAGTATACAGATGGGACATATCCAAAATCCCATCCAGATCCAGATCCGTATCTGCATGAATTGCGAATACAGATGAGTTTTCCTTAGCAAACCATATTTGTAGCTGTATCTATATCCCATTTTCAATCACAAATACAGATACAAATATGGTAAATGTCGTGTCTGATCCGTATATCTAATTGCACCCTAACAATAAGGTTTCCCTGCTCATCATGCACAACTAGTTCTTGGAAAAAGAAGGCATAATTAGTTCATTATTTTTTGTTACCAAGTTGAAGTTTCATATCAGTGAAGGTAAACTTTTTAATTCATTAAGTTCTGGTTTATAGTCTATAACTAGTACATCATATATTGTTCAATCAAACACTCTTTCATACATTCCAGCATTATATGTGTCATATGCATGCATTTTGCTTGTAACTTGGTCTGTTAGGTAACTTATGTTAGGTGACTCTTTCCCGACGGACGAGTGGAACTGGATGTAACATGTTTTGATTTTAATTACAATGAATGGTGATATAATTGCATCCTTTTATATTATCCGAAGCCGTATCATTTTCCTCTACCGATTTGTATCAATATCAGCTTTTGGCTGGTAGACTATGAGTTTTTCTTACCAAACCATATTTGTATTTGTATCTACAACAATGATTGATACACATATAGGGATATGTTAAATGCCTTATTCAATCCGGTTGCAACCCTGCCAACACTCCATAGGCACGGCCACACGGCATGGACACTGTGTTACTAGTTGTGTCCAAGATAAAACTTTGACTTTTTTTTGTTGGGTATAGGATGCGGGATTATATTGTTTCTCTAGCTGAATTCATGAGAATTAAATAGTAAGTGGTAATCGGTTTACCTAATAATCAATTAGTTAAGAAAACACATCAAATTCCCAACCTCATCACTCCCCTTTCTCGAGTACAATATGTGACGTAAACTCATCAAGCTACTGACTAGTCACTAGATTGACCCACATCGCCAGCCAACGATGACTCATAAGAAAATTACCGACAACCTCAAGAAGACAAACTAATGTCTTGAATCTGTTCTTAATTGATTAATTTTGTTCTAATCAAAGTTATAGTTGGATGTGTGTTATTTTTGTTAGTGCGTGTGTATTTCTGTGTTCCCATGTCCAACTTTTTGCACATTTGCCATGTCCCGGGTCCCTTTCATATTCAGTATCTATATCTGCTTCATAGATTTTTCACCAAGCTCGCCATTTTGACTATGAAAAGGATTAAAATGTATTAGGGTCAACAAATAGAGACACCTAATTCTAAAACCATTATATCAAGATACAACGTAAAATCAATATATACAACTTTTTAGGTTCAACCGATAATCTGACAAGATACGACGTACAAGTTGCATCATTCATATTAAAATGCGATACCAAAGTAAATGTTTTAGCACATAATTAGCAGGAACTCCAAAAAAATAAAAAATCAAAGTAAAATGTAATATTAGCTAAACAAAATCTAAATATTTAAATCCAACAATTGGTTTAGTGCTCTATGGTGATGCATAGATGTCATGCTGACAAAAAGCTTCGAGATGATGTAGTATACCCACAATACTTCACAAAGAATTATTTTAAATATCTCATGTCTGATTTATCAATGGCCTACATTCATGAGAAAAGCATCAATATGTTCATATTGCACAGAAATATAGACCATTGCCAAGGATATAATAAATTGTACCTCTGGAGCCATCCAACGATATGTTCCAGTTTCTGCAGTCATAACTCCAGTTTGAGCTTTAACACGTGCAACACCAAAATCCGCAACTTTCACAACCTATATAATAAAATGTTGACAAAACTGAAATTAACATATGAAAACAAAACAAGATATGAAAACTTTGACACACACAAGAGGTGTGCGTGCATGCACGGGCGCGCGCACACACGCACAGAGGGAGAGGGATTTGGATAGAAATATTCAAATCCAATGATGTGCTTTAAATTGCAAGTCCACTCCATTTATTGTGATTTGCAAGATATAGAGTGGCTAAAACCAAACGTGAAATGACTTTTTCTTTCCTATATATCGACCTGCCTGAGAATGGACAATTGGAAGTACCAATTAGAGGGTTCTGTCGATCCCACCACATAGCAAGATAATTACATGCATTACCATTTGAACCTAAACAAGATATAAGCCTCATTTGCATATCTACCACTAATGAATGGTGTTCCAAATGTTGGTCATCCAGCATAGTAGTGGGCGCCACAACACTCCAATAGATATACATCTCAGTATTTCTTGTGATGTTGCAACATGTTAGGGTTGATTAGAGGCATCCAGTGACACTAGTTTGCACATAAATTATAATAGTTTATTGTTTTCCTATTTGCTCATTCATCCTTTGTTATTTCTTACAAGTCGTAAAACATTATTTGTGGATCTGTCTCATTGTTCGATAATTTGATTCTCACTGCACACAAACATCTAATTAGGACATTATAGTAATGTTCCTCTCCCTCTCACAGCTTCTCTCGGAAATAAATATATATATAAATATATATAGACAATTATTTTGCATCCTTTATGATTCCCGCGAGCCCACACACACAAATGTTCTGATGTGAAACGTGTCCGCAAAGATAACACTACAAAAAACTAAGGACAGATTATAACTAATAAAGCCAGCAGATGAATTTAACAAAAAGAAGTATGTCCAAGCTAAGCAATTTCAATCTTGAACGAAGTAAAGCTAATAGCTTTGTTATGCAGGCAAATCCTATAATCAATATCCAGATTAATGAATCACAGGTCACATATGCACACAGTCTCACCAATATGTGAATAGCGGTAAGGCAGACAAAATTCTAGAGATTTATTATTAAGACCCTGCAAATAAATGATCGTGATAAGAGAAACTCACCTATTGAGGATCACGTTTGATCTCAGCGTCCTGCTGATATTTGCTGAGATGCATATAGTTGTCTCTCACGAGTCCAACGCCTTCAAAAATGATTCGAATAAGACTCTGAACGATTGAGAAACAACCAAAATACAAAATATGGCCAGTAAACGAGTCTGTTTCTGCAAACGGATCAGTTCCAAATCTGCAGAAGCGGATCGGGCATGCAGAGCTGATCACTATGAACCAGTTCTGATTAATGGGTCGGATTGACTGTAATCTGATTCAGATCTGGTTACAACTGCTTTGAATTGTGTGTTGGGTCTAGATGAAGACGAGGGGAGGTTAGGTTGCAGTCGGTGGAGACACGATTGGGGATCTGAGTCAAAATCGATTTGATCTCGACGTCGACATCGTGAAACTGAGTTGAACCCGGTCTCGATGACAATCTCGTGGCGGCGATGAGGTCTGTTGTTATTGTAGTTAAGGTCGTTAGGTTTTGATGATGGAGGTGAGGTTGAAGGGCGAGATCGAGGCGAGTCAGAGTTGATGAAGGGCGAAGAGGAAGGCATGTCGGGAGGATGAAGTGTCGTGGAGGGGTTAAAGAGTTAGGGTTACAGTTTAAGTTGCTTTTAGGTTGGAAGGGAGGAAGAAGATGATGAACAATGTAATTTTCCAATTTCGAGTGATTTTTTCAAGGAATTTTGAACAAAATTTCATGAGGAAGGAGAGGCGGCAGACGCGGGTTTGTAAGCGGCTGCTGCGGGGGAGAGGGTCGACGGAAGCTAGGGTTTCAAGTTTGGATTAGGGTTTTGTGAAGAGGAGGAGATGGTGAGGGGGATAGGCTAGTTAGGGGTTTACCCTCCTAAACTAGGGCTACCTAGGGGTTCACCCTCCTAGACTAGGATTTCTTAGAGTTTCACACACTTGAAGGAGTTTTGAGGGAGAAGAAAATCACTCACAAATTTTGTAAAAATAATTCTGCATTCATTACCTATTAAGTAGTAAATAAGCCTTTAAATTGGCTGTACATAGCATAAAAGTGAGTTCCCAACTAATATGAGACTAAAATTATTGAACAGTAAGAAAGACATAGTCAACTCAAATAAAATAAAATAAAACTACATTAGCTAGTCAAACCACATGATACGATGAGTCTCCTCCAACGATGATATACGCGTCAGAGACGCGACTGGATGTGCGCACCATATTCTCTTGCAAAAAATATACAAATATCTTTCACTCTGCACGTGCACATAAACGCTATATATAAGTTGAATAAAAATATTATATACAAATATCTTGTTTTAATAAGCTCCATCCGCATCCGGCAACCTCTAAAAACCTCCTCTAGCCTTCAAAGCCTTCTTCAAGTTAGATTTAAGCCAATCATCTTCTTTTTCATTTTATGCTTTTTTCTTCCTTTTTTATGTGTGTGTGGTGGGGTCTGTGGGTATTTATTTCTATGAAATTATTTGGCCAATACGAGACCAAAACCAATATAATTTATGTGATTTGTTTCTATGAAATTATTTTTAATTATTTGTTAAAGCTAGTTTATTATTATTACTACTACTATTACTATTATTAATTTTAGATAAAGGCCTATTAACTTACATCATTAGAAAGGAGACTTCATGGACAGGGATCTACCCGGATGCGAGGAAAAGAAAGTCCCATATTCTAAAAGAAAGCTTTGATGGATGGAAAAAGAACTCTTTAGAAAAAAGAGAAGATGATCAAAGTATTCCCATGCACTCATCTATGGCGTTCACAAAACTCTATTGGACCCTCATGAGCAGTGAACCAATGCTATAGCCTGGTGAGAAAGAAATACTTTACATATATTTTGATTTGAAATTTCCTTGAAACTTAGAGACAAGGATGTTCAAACTCACAACCCTATAGTGAAAGTATCTGAATAGAGTGATATACATATCCCATATCAATACCAACCTTGATAAAAGTAAATGTGGAGCAACACAATGTTCCATTACATGTCTAGAAGTCTCCCAGAAATGTTGTATGCTATTCTCTTACATCATATATATGAGATATAAAACATATATGCAAATTTGTCTTTATTAAAAGTCAATGGCTTATTAACATTATAAGAAACAATTTATAAATTACTATTGCATGGACCTATGATTATGAGCAAATAATTGCATATCGCACATTAAAGTTTTCAGTTCTTTGTCACAAGAAAAAGTGTAGACTTCATTTTTGTTCTCAAAAACATACTGATGGTAATCATTAGTAGTTAGATTTTTTTATTCTTTTTTAGGCTAAACTCATTTTACTTCTTTATTTTAGTCTCATATTGGTTATGGTGGGAGATGTCTTTTGCATGAGGCATATAAGAGTTCAGTTGAATTGAAAATTTAAAATTTGCATTGCAAATATTTGCTCTGTGTTGATCTCTGCATGGCGATGTACTGAGTGGAAGAGATATCCTTGGTGGTGAAGCCAAATCAATCTGTATCCTACTAAACCCTAATTTCTTTCCCTCCTTATCTTCTTCCCCTTCCCGTTATACATCAGTTTGGTATCAGAGTTAAAATCCTGCTCTTTTCTTCTTCCACCAAAAAAAAACTTCCCTTTCCCAAAAAACCCTAGGCTCCTCCACAAAATCCTAAATCCCTCTCTTTCATTCCCTTCTCTAGTTCAAAAAAGAAAAGAGAAAAATCAAGAAAAGAAAGAAAACTAGAAATTATTGTTCATCCTCTTCTTCCTCTCTCCCAACCCACCAAACCCTAACCCTATAATCCAACTTTCGCCGCCACCTTGCTCCACCAACCTCACTTGTAGATCTCGCCACCGTGCCACCCCACCACCCTCGCTGCCGCGATCTCCTCACCACTGAGATCTCCACACTGCTACACCAACAAAGACTACATCGTCGTTCTCCACGTCGCCACGCCAACGATCGACGCCACTGCCGCTTGATCTCACCTCCGAACCACTCATCAGATCTTCGTTGGACTTCCCTACCACCGCCACGACACCACCATGCCCTCGCTGAGTCATCGCCGTCCACCGTCCAGATTCTTGTCATCACGCCTCAATTCACGCCTCTACGACCTTGATCACAACATCGGAGCTTGTTGCCGACCTTATCACCATCGATCGTCGTCGTCCACCTCCGCCATGCGACAGGGACAGGGAGAAGAGAAGAAAGTGAAGTGATTTGTGAGTTTAAACTTTCAAAACGAATGCAATATGTGTTAGGTTTAAGTTGTCAAACCGCGATGAGTGATAATTCGTGGACCCGACCCACTCGCAGCCAGACCAAGTCGCCGCAAGCCGAAGCTAATATCAGCGGCAGAAGCTGACGTCATCGGCTCGACCCGAGCCGCGGAGCCGACCCGAGCCGATTGAGCCAACGTGGACATCATCGAGCTTACGCGGACGTCAGCCGAGCCGACCATGATGTCATCGACTCTGATCTAAGCCGACTCTAAGTCGCGGCTTCTCTAGCCACTACTGTACACACAACAGCAGTTTGAAGCCCGTTTCAAGCTTGTTCGCAATCTGATTCGAATTCCGTTTGAAGCATTGGATCAATAACTGAGTCCCAGAGCCACTGAGATTTTGCCAGCTTTGGGCAACAGATGCGACCTCTACACAACATTTTTTGGAGCCATGACTCGGTATTGCTGCTTTTTTAGGCGCCTTTGGGTATATTCTAAACTTACCTCACACTTTTGCACTATTTTACATATCTTTTGTACACTTGTGGTGATTGTAAGTTATATTTGTTGTTATTAATCGCTTATTGAAGTGATCAAAATTTGACCCTTATCAGGATGATGACATGTATCCCTGCTACCATAAACTTTCCCAAGAAGTCCACAACTCCGAGAGTCCAACCCGGAGCCTCTGCCACATCCAGTTTCTCGAAGTCAGCCTTCACCATATCCGACCTTCCCGAGTTCCTCCTTCGTCCCGAAGACCCTTACATTTCGGAGCCACCTTCCATCACTCTAAGGTTTTCACCAGTGTTCTAAAAAACCCGTTACATAACTCGTTATAACTCGTTATATAACCTAACGCCAACCAATCGATACATAACAGGGCTAAAAAATATATTGTTTCATAACTATGGTTATTTTGCCCGTACCGTTTGTTACGTTACGTTATTAACGTAATGCACCGTAACTTAAGTTACGATGCATGTTGACTTTTTATAAAAGCCCCCCAAATTCGCTCTATCAAGGCAAAAATTCTCCCCCCCCCAAAAATCCTCTTTGCAATCTCGTCATCGGCGCCGAGAAAAAGAAGAAAGAAGAATAAGACCTACCTCTGATGGTTATCTGTCGCGGTGGTTTCCGCAGGCGTCGTCTCCAAGTGGTGGTTCTCCGTCGTGATTCCCGCTGGCATCGTCTCCAAGCACATGCAAGTTCTCTCTGCTCTCTCAGATCTCTCTCCCCCTTCCCAATCTCTCTCTGCTCTCTCCCGGAAGAGAGCGAGCAGAGAGAGATCTAGAGCGAGCAGATAGAGATCGGGAGGGGAAGAGAGCAAAGAGATCAGAGAGAGAAAGCAGAGAGAGATAATTGCTAAAAATATTGGCCGAGATAATATTATCAAAAGACAATTGCTAAAAATTATCATGCTTGTTATCATACTTGTTATAATTCAATTATCATTTTGTTATATTTTTTTTATGTTTGTGAACTTATTATGAAATTTGTTATGTTTGCGAACTTATTATAATTTGTGAATGCAAAAAATTATTGTGATACTTACTAAAATTGTTGTGAGACTTGTTAAATGTGTTATATATTATTTTGATATTTTTTTAAAATTATTTTTATTCATAAAAATTCTTAAATATAGTATATATATTTATTTTTATTAAATAAATATTAAATCGCATAACCTATGTTATGCGTTACGTTATAACTTATATTAACATAACAAAAGAAAAGTGTCATCATTACGTTATCGTTATTTTAAACATTGGTTTTTACCTTCCTGAGGTCTTTCCTATTCTGAAAATCTCCGATCCCAAGTGAAAAGCCCCAAACATCAGTCCACCGAGATCTTCACCTGCCGTTACAGAGCCCCATCCTCCCTACGTTCATAACATGTAATATCTTTTTCAGTGCGGGTAGTTATAGACAGTGATAATTTCCGCGGTTTGCAATCTCACCAGCCAACACCAGCAATCATAGTTATTACAACAAATCCAACACATGAAGATCGTGCAGTTACAGCAGCCCGACAATTCTGCCTCCACGACCGGCATCCTTGTCATGTATATATGATCATTTTTCTCCTAGGAGGAGGGGATCACATCACTAATCCGCAAAGTATATGTAACGCCCCGATCCCGCGGGTACGGAGACGTTACTGCAACGTATATACGCAGGTCAGAAATACCCTCACGTATATACGCTAAGCATCAGTACAAGCAAGAATCAGAGTACGGAAGCACGTGGTGCATTATACATTCCAACACAAGAGTACAATTACAAAGTTATCACCAGAGGTGATAAATATTACAAGAATATTACATCACTGATAGGCGCAAATGCGAGAATACAAAGGGATGTACAAGAGTGAACAGTATAAAAGGCACTCACGAGTTTACAAAAAGGAAAACTCGAGAGGCACACAGGGGGCCTGGAAGGGTAGAGCTTCAGATGGTCTGCTGGGGATCCATGCTTCAGCTGCGCCACTCTGATCAGCAACTAGGAGAATCCACACGCTCCAAGCTCCATGACCTGGACATGAGGATCCAGGGGAGTCAGATAGAACTCCCCAGGCGAGTGGTGATACGAATGCCAAGTGGCGAGCAAAGATAAGCACATGGTATAATAAGATAAGAGCAGGTAAAGAGATGAGAAGTAGAGTAGATAGGACAACACCAGATATCTCCTAAACTAACATAAAACCGATAAAACCGAATAAACCGATTACGAGCAAAACCGATTGTACAAGCTTAGGTCACGGCCCCATGAGACTAGTACCTCGAAGGAATAATCCAAACAAGGAAACCCTCATCTATATACCTTTATCCCATGTCACCGTAATCCGAGCGCGTACAACCCGAGTTACAAAACAACACAGCAAATTTCATATTAACATCTTATTATAATTGGAGCCGTCTAAGTTCCAGGCTTCAGTATGTGTCCCATTCCACATACTTCCACTCACAACTTATATAGCAAGTTATTTGGAAACTGATAAAGATCGATGAATTATGTTTCGGATGGGCCCCGTACATGCCCGGGACAACGGTTCAGGAGTATCCGGTGCTGAGCCGGAACGTACCGCTAGGTACCGGGACTTATTCACGCCCGAACAGGAATAGAGTATCGCAGATCCCATAGAAATAGGCCTAGGGCGTGTGCATACCCGGCAAGAATAGACAGGAGTAGGGGTGCCAGCACACCCCACGGAATCCCTGGTGGCCGCCAGGTGATCCCTCAAGAATGTGGCCACGCGCGGCTCGATAAGACCACCATAAACATGATTAATCAGGGCCCATCAGTTTCCCCCAAACCGGGTGCAAGTTGTCTTATTAGAATTTAATATGTGATTATCAATTTACGGGAATAGCAGGTGTAAGACATAATCAGGAGTTCAGGAGTACATGAGTACTATAGATTCAGGTCACTGTATATATAATACAGGATAACAAGTATAATATTCCCGTAAATGAGATAATCACAGGTCAAGTGTATCATGCCGAGTGTCAAGGGATAGCATGACAAGACGGTGATATTAGACAGGTAACCAGTCATGTCAAGAGATTGATATCAGTCCGGTGGCAAGTCATGTCATAACAAGGGGTCTTGCCAAGTAGTAGCATGTCTGGTGTTAGGTGATAACACATCAATTGTCAGGTGGTACAAACAGGTGTTAGATAGTAGCATGTAAAAGACAGGTATGAAGTAATGGCATGGCATGCCAAGTGTTAACATATCAGGTAAATACATGGCATGTGATAGAATAGTAGCTGAGCACAATCAAGCGGAGCTGAGCAAGCTGGAGTGTACAGACAGCAAACAGTATTTAACACTAGAGCGTCTGGCAAGGTTACCGGGACAACTCGGCTTAGGGTGCGAGTAGGAATTTCGGCAACATCTCGCCTAGACAAATCTAGTGGTAAAGTGCTGAACGCTGATCATGATAACCAGGCGGAGCTGAGAGACCTGACGTCCCAATCACACCTCTTTCGAGATAGTGAGAGACCGGAGGCTGAATGAGAAACCTGACGATCCCAATCACACCTCTTTCGAGATAGTGAGAGACCGGAGGCTGAATGAGAAACCTGACGATCCCAATCACACCTCTTTCGAGATAGTGAGGGACCGGAGGCTGAAGGGTCTGGAAGCCAAGTACGCTCGGGGTTTAAGCGCACTCTCGGTGACTACTAGCCATCCAGGAGTAGGCAGAAACCCGGAGTCCAACGACCACGAAGGGTCGACCACGCATGGTATAAAGCAGTACAATACATCACAGGCATGGTATATGTGCAAGAATGAAACTACCCTATACAAGCATTCGTCACAGAGCAATACATGTCCAGTCATTGGCACTCGGCCATACACAGATACAGGGACTCAGCCCAATACATGATACATGAAAACATGGAATAAAATACATGTCGACCCGACAAAGCGGGGAAACCCAAATGGAGGCGAGAGCGAGGACACTCGCCTAAATCACCGGAAATGCCGAAAGGTCCGAAATCCATGGAACTCGCGCACGCGCCATAAAATAAATAAAATATAATATTTTAGAGAGAGAAAATGTGGAGGAGAGAGAAAGAGAGGGAGAAGGTTCAGGAGAGAGAGAACAGGAGAGAGAGAGAGTACAGGAGAGTGAGAGAGAGAGAATTTAGGAACAGGGGAGAGAGAGTGAGAGTGTTCAGGGGAGAGAGAGAGAACGGGGGGGCTGTTGCCCCCCTTGCTCACGCACAGCGCCCCCCTCTGGGGGCGCTCGGCCTGGCCGCCGGCCAGGTGGCGGCGCCGGGTGGCGCCGGCCACCAGCAGGGGGAGTGGCGCCGGCCACTCCCCAGGAGAGAGGGAGAGAAAGAGGAGGGGGGCTGTTTGCCCCCCTCAGCCCACGCACAGGGGCCCAGGTGGGCCCCCTGGTCGCCCGCGGCCGCCGGCACACCGCCGGCGGCGCCCGGATCTGGGGTGGCGCCGGCCACCCCCAAAAGAGAGGGAAAGGGAAGGGGTTTGGGTTTGGGGAGAAGAGATTAGTGGTGGTGGTGGAGATGAGTTTGGTGGTGATTTGAGGTGGTGGAGGAGAAATTGGAGGGTATGGGAGGAGGAGGAGATGTATGTGGTTGTGGAGGTGGTGTTTGGGTGGAGAAGAAGGTGGTGGTTAGGGTTAATTTGATGAAGAAGATGATGGGGAAGAAGAGGGTGAATTTTGGAGGGGTTTTGAGGAGGAAGGAGATGGAGGTGATGGTTGATGGAGATGGAGGAGAGGGGCTCGCCGGAGTTGGGGGTCCTCGCCAGCGTCGTGGTGGCCGGAGCGCCGGCGGTGGTGGCTTTGCTTGGGCGTCGGCCCTCTCCAGGAGGAGGGAAAAGAAATGGGGAGGAGAGAAAAAGAAAGGAAAGAAAAGAAAAGAAAAAAGAGAAGAAAAGAAAAAGAAAAAGGGGTGATGATGGAGGGATGTGATTGATGGGAAGGGGGAGGTGAGGTCACCCATGTGGAGGAATGGGCTGAAGTCGGTGGAAAAAAAAGTGGAAAGAAAGAAAGAAATAAAGGATTCGACAAAAATAATAATATTATAATATGGTCGCGAAAAATCGACTGTTCCAGAAAAATCCCCAAAATACCCGGAGGTAGAAAACGTCATCCTGAGGAATAATATGAAATCGTTTTCAGAAATAAAATCACATTTTCAAATTAAAAATCTGGAGGTCCACCGCCGATACCGGTCTACACCGGGTCGGCCGGATTTTGATAAATTCTAAAAAATCCCAGAAAATGTAGTAAGGAAGAAAATACGATTCTAAGATACTATGCGAAAGCGGAATTCAGATTTTCAATTTCCGATTGTAAACTAAAAATCTTGGAATCAACCAGCGATACTGACCAACACCCAATCCGGTAGAATTTTCATAAATTCATAAAATTCTCAGAAAAAGTATTTAGATAGGAATGTGATTTTAAGAAATAATGTAAACAGACACTTCTAGTAATTCCCATCCGTTTGTAAATTAAAAATCCGGGAATCGGTCAGCGGCAGTGGTCGACACCGGTTTTTGAAGATTTTCAATTTAATTCAGGAAAATTCCAGAAAATCATAGAAAATCTAAAATATTAGAAAATGATGTTTAAAACTGAAATCGGTCAAATCTAAATACCAGAAAGACCAAATCGAGTAATACCCTAGGATCGGGTCCTCGGTTCAGACTAGGGCTGACTCCAAGTCCGTGAATCCGGATCCAAGACAAAACGATCATAGAAATAATTCATAATACAAAACAAATACAGGAAGTAAATCGAAAAATACGATCGAAAAATCTGAATACGCAACTAAGTCGTATTCTGGGAGCGGGGTGTTACAGTATACACCCGTACACTCACAGAGACACAAGCAGTTTCCCTCTTCTAGTCCTCTACCACCACCACACGTGCAGTTTCCCTCTGTACGGTCCATTCCTTTCACCACACCGACAGTTACCATCTGTCGGTCCTCCCTAGCATTCCACCTACTGATTCCCGCTGGAGAATCTTAGATCGGCACCACACCGGTACTCCTAACTTAAAAGGTGTCTCTTCTTTCATGTTCTCTGACAGGTAACATTTCCAGAGAGCGCCCAAACTTCGACTGTGGTAGGCCGATTCACAGTGAGCCGATTTTTATTCACCACAAACTGGATCTGAGTACACACTCAAGATCTCTCTCCCATCTAACCCAAAAACCTTCTTCAAAAAGCCTTTTTCATAGTACCTATAGCCCTAAGAAAACAGGTCATCACCCTCAACGTTGTCACGTCAAAAAGCGTCATTGGGGGCACGATCCCTCCACCTGCTGCCGAATGACAGCACACCGCCAAAGATGCAGACTAAGGGAGCATCCGTCAACATCCAACAACGCCATTATACGAAGGCCAAATCCTTCGGATGCTTGCCGACATGAAGCAAATGGAAGAGCAACATGCCCAATCAGACCGCGAGCAGAAGTTATTAAAGCGTCACAACGACCAACTCCAGGAGCACATCGCCACCATCCAAAATGCCCAGATGCAGACGCAGACGCAACCGGAAGGGAAACTGAAATCGAGACTCAGACTGATGGACCCATCATAAATCTGAAGCGGCCCAGATCGACGTTCCCTTGCATGAAGACTATCCCGACAAAGTGGCCAACTCGCCTTGTCTCCAAGCAAAAATTAATCACTACCAATTCGAAGGAGAATCGAAGAATCTCCCAACATCAAAGCCCTCGATAAATTGACCCAAAAATGAATCAAAGAGGACAAACTACAATTCCAGAGCGAATCAAAACTAGCCCCCGCCAGAATCTCTGACTCCCCTCCCTCCAAAGAGTCTTGGATTGCGAGTTTCCAAGAAAGTACACAACTCTGACTTTCGACTACACCTCCGGAATCAATGACACGGTTGAGATCATCTGGCACTTCGGGACAAGATGGTGGTCTACTCTCATAATGATCCATTCATGTGCCTAACCTTTCTGTCTAGACTGAAAGGTGTGGCCTCAGATTGGCTCTACTTCTTGCCGCCACATTCTCTCTACAACTTCGAAGAGGTAGCCGAAGCATTTCTCACTCAGTACGTCCTCATCAGAATGCCAAGAGGAACAACCACTACATTCTCATAGTCAAAATGAGGCAGGATGACAGCCTCAAGTCCCATCGACTACTTCTAAAGCCAGGTTGCCAAGTTTCTCAACTGTAGTAAGGATATATCTGTATTTGCATTCATCAGCAGGCTGTAAGTTTCTCACCCCCTGTGCAAGCACCTGCTGAAGCACACGACGTAACACGGATGAGTGAAGTAATGTCCTGGGCCCAGCCTTACATTTAATTAGAGGAGGCAATGAAGAGTTCAGTCAACTACTCTCTGAAACGCAGCAATAACGGGGAGAAGATAAACTCACAGCGCGAGACTCTGACCATGCCAACAACCAAAATCGAGGCAACCCGCCTTTAAGAGGCAGGTGTTCCTGATTCTCTCACCAAGCCTGCTCCAAACTTACAAGCTGACAGAGTGCTTCACTACACTGAGGCTCCCCATCAACGATGTCTTCAACTCCATCAAGGACCAACATGGGTTAAACATTCGAAACAAATCCAGTACGATCTCACTCTTCAGAGCAGAAAATATTGCTATTACCATGACGGTAGGGGCACAAGACCATTCAATGCCGAAGCCTCCAAAAGTACCTAGAAGAGCTCACCGTCAGGGCTTCCTCAAAGAATACATCCTCACTTCTGAAAAAGCTGCCAGATCTAGACAGTCGAGCGCTCCGCCTCCTACCTAACCACAGCACGCATCACGCAGTACAAAGCGATCGGTGATCCGATCCTACCTACATAGACGGCAGTACTTCATCCTTGACGCCCCATGTCTCAATTTCATGTATTTTATTTCAATATTAAATAAAATTATATTTCACTCCTAACCATTGAGTCCTACCAAGCTTGCACGTCTCGCTGATGGGATTTCCCCACTCGGAGACAGCAACACAGGCTCCACCCTACGGCTCTCTCTCGATTAGCTTACAGGCAATAAAACCCTCTGTTGTGGGTCTTACGCTGCTCAGAGTCCCTACTCTGCTGCAGCGATTTCCCCCTCTCAGAGTCCCCATTTGATTTCCGTTTATGGGTCACACTCCCACCCAGAAACACATTCGCCTACAGACTCCCCTCATCTGACCTACAGGCAGATGACCCCTGGCAATTTTTCTTTGCTAGTGCCAACTCTGATGCTGGGATTTTCCTTACTAGGAGACCTGAATTGCCACTATGTTGATGGGTTCTACCCCCACTCGGAGTAGAGGCATCCAATTTGTCGATGGGTCACACCCCACTTCAAGTTCCTACCAAGTGCAAAGCTCCAATGATAGGATTTCCACTACTCGAAAGCAACCATGAATCCAACTCCACTGCTGGGATTTTTTCCCACTCGGGGTCCAAATCGTCACTCCGCTGATGGGTTCCACCCTACTCAGAGTCGACGCATCCAATCTGTCGATGGGTTACACCTGCACCTCAGAACCCTACCGTTGATGGGATTACCCCCACTCGAAAACAACACTGCATGCTTGTCAAAATACTCCAAACCAACAAATAAAACACTCCGGAAAGGTATGATTATTCAGGTATTATCCGAACATATATCGCTTTATTCCAATAACATAGCCATTGCATATGCTTGCATGTATTAATTATCTCGGATTAACATGAATCATGTATATTTAGCTTATAACCGCAGAAGACATGTGATATATATATGAGGATTTTCTTGTTTTGATTATTCCCTCGACGTATTAGTTTCGTGCGATTAGAAACTAAGTATACATAATTTTGTTAATCCACTCCGTTAAACTTATATTGACTTTCATTACATTTATTATGCAATATTTAACGATTGATTTGAGATCTTTAGTTGCATGCTTGTGTTCGCATCTTCCTTCCCCCTGCTGACAGAAACCCGTCAGGATCCCAAAGCCTGCACGTCTCGCTGATGGGATTTCCCCTACTCAGAGATAGCAACGCACGTTCCAGCCTACAAGCTCCCTGTTGGTACCTACGGGTAGTCGAAACCCTCCGATTTTGTTGGTCCTATCTTTGTTGGGAGTTTCTACTCTGCTGCAGGGATTTTCCCTCAGAGTCCAAGTTCACAGCTCCGTTGATGGAATATTTCCCACTCGAAAGTAATAGTAAACCCAACTCTGCTGCCGGGATTTCCTCCACTCGGAGGCCTAAAGTTTGCACGTGCCGCTGATGGGATCTCTCCCACTCAGTGTTATCGAGGTATGAGGCACAATGTGAGACGCAAAGGATCTAACGCACACGAAGCGCAAGGCGAGGCGGTCGCCTCACCTCAATGAGGCGCATATTTTTTCTTTTGTATGAATGTATTATGAATTTTTCTATGTGTGGATGTATTATGGATTTCTTCTTTGTATGGATGTATTTTTTTCTTTGTTTTGATGTATCGATGTATTTAGTGAGGTACATACTTCAATGAGATGCAAGATTATGGATGTATTCTTTGTTTTGTATTCTAGATATTGAAAATGCACACTAAAAATGCATTAATAATTTATACTAAAAATGTACACTAAAAATGCATCAGAGACAGATCTCTCTTTGTTTCTCTCTCATTCTTCCTCTCTCCTAATCTCTTTCTCTTCCCCCTCTTCCCCCTCTCTTAATCTCTCTCCCTGTCTCTCTTCTCTCAGAGATGAGAGATCTCTGTCTCTGAGAGAAGAGAGACAGAGAGAGATCAAGAGAGGGTTAAAAGAGGGGGAGAGAGAGAGAGCTGGAGTGGACAGAGAGTGCTTACCTGACGACGGCGACGAAGGCGATAGTGACGAAGGTGACGGTGGCGAATGCGAGAGCCCCTTTGCCCTAGATCGGGTTTACCTGCAGTAAAAAGGTTGATTTTTTTCATTTTTACTTTTTATCTAACTTAAGCGGGCGGGTTTACCCACTAAATTAACGGGTTGTAACACGACCCGCCCCACAAACAATAAGCGCATAAAGGTGATCGCCTCGCTCGCGCGCACACGAGGCGCATTCGGGCGCGCGCCTCGCGCTGCCTACGCGCCTCGCCTGCGATGCGGTGCACATTGTTGCGTCTCGCTTCTCCTGGCGCCTGAGGCGCATCGCCTCGATCGCCTCTAGCAACACTGCTCCCGCTCAGAAACAACAATGCAAACTCGCCAAATCATTTCATATCCAATCATCTATACCAGCGACATATTAGCACTCCCATATCAATTTCAAAAAGCCAATGGGCGACGGTAAAAAAACCACGCAAGATCTAGATAACCATTTCAATTCCAAATATATATATTTCTATTTCAAAGTTTTTTTTATTCTGAATACATTTCATTAAATATATT
>JAVJIF010021409.1:0-63014 GCA_038442645.1 Agave tequilana
TTGGGCCACTAACCCAGCTTTATTCCTAACAACATTACCCGACTCATCCAACTTGTTTCTAAAAACCCATTTAGTACCAATTGTTGGTCTATCATGGGGTCTAGGAATAAGGTGCCAAACTTGATTTTGATTGAGCTCTTCTTACATTGCAAGCTCCAATATGAGTCGCCCTCGGCTTTGAGGATGTTATTTGATTCAATATGAGAAATAAAAGCAAAACGGCCACAAAAATCATAAAGTTTGGAGCGAGTAGTTACCCCCTTTGATACATCACCTATTATGAGTTCCTTGGGATGACTTGTAGCGAATCTCCAATCTTTTAGAAGTGGTAGTGTCGGTGCCACTTCAACCTCTTGAACTTCACCTTGTTTATCAAGCTTTGGCTTATCTTTTCGATGGGTGAGTCCTTCAAAGTTACTTTCTCCATGTCTTCACCTAAAAAATCCATCTTACAATATTCTTAACAAAAGCATTAGATTCTTCAAACTTAACATGCATAGATTCTTCAATTGTCAAAGTAGATTTATTGAAGATTCTATAAGTCTTACTAGTGTTAGAATAACCAACAAAATAGCTTCAAAAGCTTTAGCATCAAATTTACCTAAGTTATTTTTGGTGTTTAAAACAAACATTTGCATCCAAAAACTCTAAAGTAAGAAATATTAGGCTTTCTCAAATAGTAAATTTCAAAAGAAGTTTTGAAAGTATTTTTACAAAAATAAATTCTATTTGATATGTAACATGAAGTGTTTACGGTCTCGACCTATAAATATTGAGGGAGTCCGTATTCACTAATCAAGTTCCTAACTATTTCTTGAACAGTATGATTCTTCCTTTCAACGGCTCCATTTTGTTGTGATGTTCTTGGACAAGAAAATTCATGCATAATTCCATTTTCTTTATAATTAGTGATAAAAGAATGATTAATAAATTCACCACCTCTATCACTTCTTATGCGCAAAATCGAAAACCTTTTTCTTTTTCAACCCCTTTTCTAAAAACATTAAAATGCGAAAAGCTTGATCTTTATGTTCCAAAAAGAAAACCCATGTAAAACAAGGAAACTCGTCAACTAATACAAAAACAAAACGATTTCCATTTAAACTCTTGTTTTAGTAGGATTAAACAAATCTATGTGGATTAACTCTAACTAGATGTCTATATCATGATATCCTTGATTGATTTGAAAGAGACTTGGTTTGTTTCCCAAGTTGGCACGCATCACAAAATACGGTCCTTTTCAAACTTCAAGTAAGGAATACCCTTCACCGATTCCTTAGAGTTCATTCTAGATAGATGATCAAAAGATACATAACCTAATCTTCTATGCCATAACCAAGAATCCTCATTGAAAGCATTTAAACATGTAGCATTGCAACCTAAATTTAATATATTAATAATATATACATTATTTTACGAAATCCGAAAAGAATGCAAGCATTGGTTTTACCATCTAAAATATTGTAAGAAGAATCATCAAAAATAACTTTGAAACTTTGATCATATAGTTGACTAATACTCAAGAAGTTATGTTTGAGTCCATCAACTAAAACAACACTTTCAATCAATGGAGATGAACCAATTTTATGTTACCTATACCGATAATGTTACTCTCTGAGTCATCTCAGAAGGTGGATGTGTCACCTTCATGATACCTTGATAGGGTTACAAAATTATTGATATCCCAAGTCATGTGTTTTGAGCAACCGCTATTAAGATACCACCGCTCCCTACGTCTTAGAGCCTTGGTGTATACCTACATCAAATAATGAAGTTGTTGATTTTGGTACCCATATTTTCTTGGGTCTTATGATGTGAGTACTTCGAACCCTAATATGATTATTAGAAGCATTTATACGATCAAAATAAAATTTAGCTAAATGACCCTTTCAGTCACAATAAGTACATGAATAAACTCTACCATACATGAATGAATGATATGTATGATGAGCATGTGAAACATGAGCATGCTTAGTGTGTGATTTAAAAGTGTGAGCATGTATAGTATGGATATGTTTCTTTAAAGAATTTTACTTAGAAAACATGGCCTCTAATTTAGCTTTATCAAACTCATATTTCTTTAAAACATTTCCCAAAGTGTTGATTTTAGTTTTTAAAATAGAAATTTCATTTTTTCTATCAATCATGGGAACTTTGTTTTACATGAAATCTTGTATGCATCAAATCTTTTTGTGTGGATAAAGGAGTAGAACCTTTTCTTTAGAAAGAGTGATAATTTTATTTTGGAGAACTTCATTTTTCTTTTTCATTTTAAGATATTTTTTTCTTTAGAAAATCATAATTACTTGAAAGTTCTACAAATACATCTCCTAATTTATCCATAGTTAAATCACAATCATCAAAGGATGATTTAGAAGTTACCTTCGGTGTGTTATCATTTGCCATGAAACACGTTTGTCGTGTCCACCTCCTCTTCGGATTCACTTTCTTAATCCCCTGTAGTTTTGAAAGCTTTTGAGAGCTTTCTTCTTAAATGGCTTCTTTGTCTTGTTTGAGGAAGATGGCTTATTTTTGATATCCGGACATTCGACAATGATATGTCAGTGTTTCTGACAGTTGAAACAGATGATTTTTTTCCTCCTTTCCTTGCCATTGTCTCCTATTGTTGATCTTTGCCTTGTTGTATATTCTCCTTACATTCTTACAAGGAGGGAAAGATCTTCAGCATCTTCTTGTTCATCATCGTCGTCGGAGATGGGGGAATAGACTTAAAGGCAATTGTCTTCTTCTTTTATGGTGTCGTTTCTTCTCTAGCCTTCTTCTCCATCTCATGGGTCGTAAGGTTGCCGATAAGACTGATGAGCTTCATCTCTTCTTTATCGTTTAACTTTTTTAAAGTAGTAACTTTGACTTTCCATGAGGGTGGAAGTGCATGAATGACCTTCCAGACTTTTTGATCATTGTCAATGGCATCACCTAAAGAAGTAAGACCATTAGTTACTTTAGTTAATTTTATAACCATATCATTAATGAACTCATTTTCATGCAAAGTGAAGTTTTCATATTGGGAACGTAAGATATCAATTTTAGCCCTCTTGACTTGTGATGTTCCCTCATGAGTGACCACTAGGTGCGATCAAATCTCGTAGGTGGATTTGCAATGCATGACCCTAACTATGTCGTCATCGTTCAAGGCTTGAAGCAATGCATAGTGTGGCTTTGCATTCGCATCAAACTTCTTGGTGGCAATATCGGACTAAGTGTCTACATTACAGTGGGTACACGAAAGGGCTAAGTCCCGTCTTTGTAACCGGCTTTCTAGGGATTACAAAAATACGGTCATATTAGCCTTTCATATGGGAAAGTTTAGGCCATCAACTTGGGAGGGTCTTAATACTGATTGGTAGTAAAAAGTGCATATTTATCATCACATTTACCATCATATTTCCCTATTTATTCTTTTATTATGCACTACTACTAATGTTTTATTGTTTAATGTGTGCAAGCTTTGAGTAATTACAAAAATAAAGAAATAAAGCCTGAATGAAGCCCAAAGCCCATATGTAAAATTGTAGTAATTTAGAAGTTTCTACATTATCTAGCCTAATCTAAACTTGGATTTTAAATTAGTTATTTAAAATCTAAGGGAGGAAAAAGAAAGATAAGATAGAACTCCTAATTGCTAAAAGAGGAGGAGAAGGATAAGATGAGATGGACTTCTACTCAATCCTAGTTGCTTGCAGGACAAAGCTAAAGATAAAAGGAGAAAAGTTTAAAGATAAAAATCTTTTTATAAATTCGGATTTGTGATAACTTGCTTCCCAAGTTATCCCGAATTCTCAAGATAGAAGGTTTAAATGCAGAATCTAGAAGGAGGCACCCAGATGTACGGACCAGAGGAGGCCACGCAAGAAAGCGCGTAGCCATTGGCCACGCTATAGCCGCGGAAACGCGGCCATAGCCGCGTTTCCGCGGCTCTTTGGATGAGATCTGTTACGTAGTTTCGTGGGAGAGTTGTACTGGGACTCTACCTCCTATATCTCCTATAAATACCCCTGCAGAGCAACAGAGCCAGGGCATCCAGAGACTGAAGCTTAGGGTTTTTCTTTAGATTTTTTCCTCTTTTCGAAATTTCTTGTATTTTCGTTTTTATTATTCGAAGAAGAATATTTTGAAGAAGGAGAGGAGCGTTGTATTTGGAAAGTGACATCCAATAAAAGGTTACTCTTTCTTCTTTATTTAATTCTGTTTTCTGCTTAGATAGATTATTTTTCTTCTTTTCGCTTACATACAATTTTTCATATTAAAAATAAAAATTGAAAATAAAATAAAAAAGATGAATAACTAATTCAATTTATAGTTTGCTAATCTCTCGATCAACCCTAGTTTAGTTTAAAAAGTGAATTGATTGATATCCATTATTAGAACCCTGGGATTAAAATAATCTTCTTGAAGATGAATTGATAATTAGGTTTTCTTAATTTAGTTTACACTTTTAGATGATTCTTCATAAGTTCATACTTAAAAACTTTGATAGCATAACTTTAAGTCAAAACTTCTCTTATGCTATACTTAGAAATTAGGATGAATAACTGTTTAATCTTTATTAGTGCACACTAGTTAGGGTTCCACTATTATTCATTTTGTTTGAATAGAAATTAATAACTTAGGGTGGATGTTTATTATTTCAATATGATATTCATTATTTGAGACTGATACTATGAGTTGTGGTAGATGATTAGTAAGCTATATTTCTCAAAATCAATCAAATCTAATCAATTTCTCTCTTTCTTCTATTTTAAGTGAAATACAGAGAAGATCGTTCTGAAACGCTTGCATCGCATCCTTCCCTGTGGATCGACCCGTCTAGCCTTTGCTACACGGTTAAATTGAAACGAGACTGAGACTTGCTAACTCTTAAACTATTTTTAATACAATTTATCGTTTCAATCAAAATTTTGGCGCCGTTGCCGGGGAAGGGACGGCACGATATTCTCAAAACTAATTCTTTTCTTTCTTTCTGTTTGCAGGATCAGAGAACAGGAAATATAACTGCAGCAAAGGACATATAGCAACTCTGTGCCTTTGCCCTAGAAGGCAGAGCAGCAGAGCCTACTACCTAGCCGCGCAAACGCGGCCAAAGCCGCGTTTCCGCGGCAGTAGTAGTGAACTACTCACTGAATTTTCTGCAGGTTGCTGAAAATTGAAAGTTCTATTTACTGGTTTGTTAAGTTTTCTCTGTGATCACCCTACACACTGCTAACTAATTAACAGTAACCTATTCGTTGAAAAATAAAAAAAATTTAGATTCTTGCATCATAGGCACGTGTCTATTTAATTTTTTTTAAATTCTGTTGAAGAGTGCTGGCGACAAGGTACGTTCGCATTGCATATAGATTAGGAAGCACTCTTGGCTGATTTACTGCTTTTTGAGTGATTATTTGTCTATTGCTTTACACGTATACAAAAAATTTTAAGGGCAAATCCCATAAACAAGGTAAGGTGGGGATTTTATCACCCTTCCTTGGCCCACAAATCATCTCTGTCACACTCACAACCCTAACCCTAAAATAAAATTGACTAGACGTTAGCCTTAGGTTAACTCGGACTCATTAAGAGATTGGCTGAAGGAGGAAGTTGTTCGAAATTAACTCTTGCCAAATCGGTGCCTAGGAAGGGGATTAAGGGCCGAAAGCCCGAAGATCGGCGGTTACTTAATTAAGGAACGTCTTTGATGGATAACCTCCCACCGGTCTTGCCACCTACCTGGCCGATTAACTTGTGGTTATGGTCGGCATATACCTCCTAAAGACAGTCTAAAGTTAGGAGTCGTCTAGGTCAAGGCTTACCCTAGAATAGGAATTTTGACTATTTTTTGTTTTTTTTTCTCTTTCTTGGTTGATTGGGTGAACTTGTTTGTTAACTGTGCATGTCAGCTTGGTCGAGAGACCCATTCACATCTAGACTAACTAGAACCAGTTCACCACCCGAACAAAAATCTGACTCACACATGGCACAACCACCATCACTACAAGATAGGTTCTATCCTATTAGGACCTCTCTTCCTTCTTGCATTCAGTTACCCGATGAAGGTGTTGACCAATTTGAGCTCAAACCACAATATATCAACACTCTTCCCAAATTTCATGGACTTGAATCTGAGGATGCATACTTTTTCATAAGGGAATTTGAAGAAGTATGTCTCATGATGAAGATACCCAGCCTAGGAATAGATGCCATCAAATTACGGTTTGTTCCATTCTCTTGGAAAGACTTAGCAAAGAAATGACTCTACGGTCTAGAGGCTGGTTCCATATCCTCATGGGATAATTTCGTCAAAGCCTTCTTAAAGAAGTTTTATCCCGTTCACAAGACTGCACTAATTAGGAAAAGCATCTTGCAGTTTAAGCAAATAGTCAATGAACCTTTTTGGAAATACTTCGAACGTTTTAAGGACCTCCTTGCCCAATGCCCTCACCATGGGATAGAGAAATGGAGACTTTGTCAAGCTCTTTATGATGGATTAGAATATCAAACTAAAACGCTATTAGAATCCATGTGCCAAGGAGGATTTTTGAAGAAGAACGAACATGAAGGATGGTTATTATATGAAGAATTAGCTGATAATACCATTCAATGGGAGCCAACTCCGGAAAATTTAGGACTAATGACCCTAGTTCTTCTAAAGGAGGTATCCATTCCATTGAGGCTAACATAGCTACCGACGCTAAACTAACTGTTATGATGTGAAGACTAGAAGTTCTTAAAACTAAAGAACCAGTCTCAGTGAACCAAGTCAGCCCAACACCTTCGGCGGGCTGTACTTATTGTCAAGACATGAACTATGTGTTCGAGGAATGTCCCGTCTTTATAGCGCATCAAACTTTGCCCGAACATATGAGTGCGGCCTTCACAAGGCCTGCTAACAATCCGTATTCGTCCACCTACAATCCCGGTTAGAGAAATCACCCAAATTTTTCATGGGGCCCAAGCAGCAATGATCAAATAAAGCCCAAATTCTCTAACAATTTTCAAAATTCTCCTTATCAACAAAATTACCCCAATCAAAATCCTCCACATTCTTTCCAAAATTCACAAATGGAAACAAGACTCTCCAATATGGAAAGAAAGGTGGACCCTCTAGTTAAAAGCCACGACACACTGGCTCAAGTATAGACTAGGATAGAGATGCAACTGAATCAACAAGAAAGACAAAAGGGAACTCTACCAAGTCAACCATTGCCAAACCCTAGGAATCCTAGGCAAGCCAATGAGGCTCAAGACCCAAACCAGTATAACTTGGTTCATACATTAAGATCAGGGAAACAAGTTGATAATCAAGTATCCATGTCACAGGACCCAGCTCAATTGTCCATTCCATCTAGTTCCACTCTATCTCCACAAAACTCCAAAGAAACTGAAGTTGATAAATCAGCAAAACAAAGTGCACCTACTTACAGCCCCATTTCCAAATAGGCTTAGGAGTAATAATAATAATGCACACATGGAGAAACTACTCGAGGTGTTTAATCAGGTTAGGCTTAATATACCACTTCTTGATGCAATCCAACAGGTCCCTAGTTATGCCAAATTCCTTAAGGACATGTTGTAACGCCCCCGATCCTGAGGGTACGGAGACGTTACTGCGACGTATATTGTTGGCCCAATGGCCTTCCACTCTAGTTTTGATGATGATCAACACTCATGTAGTTATGTTTACTAATATTCTTGTGTTTCTAAGTTTCAGATCATTAACAGGATATTAGTTGGTGATTAGCTTCAACAAGATGATTAGAAGCTATTCATGATGATTCCGGTGCCAAAGCTTAAAGATCATACCTTTGCACTTGGAGAATCACGGAGTTTTGGAGCTAGTCTACTTGATGATGAAGATCGTCAAGAAGACTTAGGTATCCTAATTTAGATAGAGTTTTAGATCCATTTGTAAAGCTTAGTTTAGTGGATATGCTCAAGTGCACAAAACACACACGTTTCATGATTTGGTTTTTGGTTTTCATGAATATTAGATCAAAACAAGTTTACCTTATACCTATGTATATTAGATATGTTCTAGATATACATACATGCTTTAAACTTGCTAGACAAACTTATTTTGATATCCCTATTCATGTTTTGGAAAAAATCAAGTTTGACAAAATACAAGGTTTTTGTTTTTGATAAAATTTGCAAGACACAAAAATGAATTGATATGTTGATATATTGTCTTGAAATTTTTATCACTTGTTTGAGTTTCAATATAAAATGATAAAACAATTTTTATGGTATTTTTAAAAGAGATAAAAGATTTTTTAGAAAATATTTTTCCAAAATTTTCTGACCTTGTTTTGTGCTGACAGGCTGGTGACGGTCGACCGCACCAAGGGCCGGTCGACCGGGCCGGTCGACCGATGTGCACAGACGTGCACGTCTGTTTAGGCACAGACACGGTCGACCGGGACGGTCGACCGAGTTGAGAGCTCTGCTCTCGGGTTTTATCGGTCGACCGGGCCGGTCGACCGCAGTTGCCCAACGGTCATAATTCTGACCGTTGGCGGTCGACCGGACCGGTCGACCGGTAGTCTGTCAGACTGCCAACTCAGCCTAACGGCTAGTTTTGTATAGGGGCTATATAAACCCCATCTCTTTGGGGATTTTGGCCAAGTTTTTTAGAGAAAAAATTACCAGTTTTCTGAAGTGTTTAAAAGAGTTTTCAAAAGAGTTTTAAGTGCAAAAACTTCTCATCTTTATTTGTTTTGGGTTTTTGGAAAATCAAAGAAAACTAGGTTTTGGGATTTTGATTTGGTATTTCATTTTCTATCTTATACAAGAGATTTCCCAAGTAGTTTTTCTTTGTTGCTTGTTTCCAAAAACACTTTGATTCCACACTTGAGCTATATCATACTATCCTAAACTATTAGGATCTTTGTTTTGTGGAAAAAGAAAGAAAGAGAGAGTTTTGAGGTTGTTGTTTGTAACCTCTAAGTTGTACACCCTTATTCTTGTTGTATCCCTCTTAGGTAGAGGTGATCGGGTGATTGGTTTGTATCCCTCAAGTGTGAGGTGATTGAGATTGGTTGTGAGCCTCTTTGGTAGAGGTGTTGTTGTTGGTTGTTGTTGGCCTCGGTGGAGGTTGTATTGAGAGAGGAGTTAGGTACTCCTAGAGTTGTAAGAAATCCTCTTCGGTAGAGGTTCCCTCGGTGGGAGTTGAGATAGTGGAAATCCTACACGGTGGTGTAGGCGGGGATGTAGAGCAAGGTGCTCGAACCTCGAAACAAATCTTGGTGTTTGCGATTGCTCCCATTGTCTCTCTAACTCTCTCTCATTTACTTTGTGCAAAGCATCATATTCATATCATATCATATTTGCTTGTGTTGTGCATATTTCATATTGCCTTGCATTTATTCATATTGCTATTCATTCTTATATGCTTGGCTTGATTGTGTGTATTTTATATTGCTTGGATTGCTTGTGTGTTGTGCCTAACTTATACTCATCCAACAAGAGCTTCACATAGCACCTCAACCCATTTCAAGGGGAATCAAGGGGAGTTAGTCCAGAGCCTCGCAAGGGGAATTCGGCTACACTTGTTGTATTGTATTAGTTTGTGCATAATTTGCATTAGCTTCCGCATTTAGCGCACTTAGTTTGCATTAAGTTTCTTAGATTAGCACTTACACCTATTCACCCCCCCTCTAGGTGTTTTTCAATTGGTATCAGAGCTAGTGCTCCTGATATTAGGCTTAACATCCTAGGAGTGAGATCCATTTGCTTGCTAATCTCATTTGCATTTGTTTGTTTGCACATTCATATATAGTTTACCATGGACTTCATGACCCCTCCTAGTTTTGACCCTTCCAACATTGATGTTTGGAAGTATAGGATGTCCATGTACCTAAAGACCCTAGGTTTGCATGTCTTCCTTACCGCCACCAAGAGATGTTATCTTGGTGATTGCAATCATATAGGGGCCAATGCACAAGCCCTAGAGGCCATTAGAAGCACTTTATCTAAAGATTATCTTTTATGTGTTTCTAACTTTGATTCCGCTTTTGTAGTGTAGAACAAATTGACAACCACCAACACCTCCGAGCTTCAAGTACAAATTCAAGAAGAGGAATCTAGTGGAGAATCCGATCCACAATGCTTCATGGTCCAAGGGAATGACTCCCTTGAGGTACATTCGGAATCCCACCTAGATAGTGATTATGATGCTAGTTCTTCAAGTGATGATATCGTTGATCCCCATGTTTTGAATGAAGAACTATCTATTGTTTGTGAAAAGTTAATTGAAAAATATAAGATTTTGAAAAAGAAAAGTCTAGATATTGAAAAAGAAAATAAAAGTTTGCATGCTAGACTTGATTGTGTTTTGCAAGAAAATGTTGAGGTCTATAATGAAAGGGATTCATTGAGATCTCAATTGGAACTTGCTTTAAAAGAAAATAAATTTTTAAAGTCTAAAAATAATTGTGAAATTCTTTTGAAGAAAAATGAAAATTTATCTTCAAAAGTAGATTTTGTTATAAAGAGAATGTTGATTTAAAAAATAAAATTATTTCCATTTCAAATGAATTAAATGCTTGTTTAAAGAAAAATGAGGTTTTGCATAAAAAGATTGATGCTCATGTTTGCCATGCTAGTGTAGCCTCATCATCTAGACTACCTAATGCATGTACCTCTTCTTCTAAGATTAATGATGATATTTGTATGCTTAAGAAGAGAGTAGATTGTTTGGGCTCCACTATGAGCCAATGTGCCATGAACCACTCACGATTGGAAACCTTGATTCGAAAGAAACAAGTTCCATCTTCTATGCATGCACATCCTCCACGGCATACACATGCTCCTCACGAACACCATCACACCATGTATGCTCATGTGTACACATGTACACATTGTGGTCGAAAAGGCCATCTTGCTAAATTTTGCTATGATCGTTTACATGTTGAAAATTTAGCCAAGAAGTTTGTTTGGGTTAGAGAAGATACTAACCCCCATGGACCCAAAAGAGTATGGGTACCAAAGACCACCACCCCTAAAGTTTTTGATGTAGGTGTGGGCTCTCACATGACGTGAGAGTGTTAGCACCTTGGAGTGGATGCGTTCCGGACTTCATGGAAATCAAATTGGATGCATCACTTTCAAGGGAAGATTTGGTGGAGATGACCACCATGTTTTGGAGACAAAGAGAGTTGCTTCTTCGGTTTTGGTAACAATCCTTTACTCCCATTTATTATGTTTACATGCTTTCCACTTCATTGTTTATAGCATGTTTTGATAGTTTATAGCATATTTTTTTGATGTCTTTGGATTAGTATGTTCATTCCATGTTTATTAGATCCTTGACATACATATATAGTATTTGAGACACACACGCTTGTATGAACCCATATTTAGTGTTCTCACTTTTGTTTAAGCTATAATGTACATCATGAATCTAATACATGTGAATTTACATAGTAATCATGTTTTAGTTTTATCATGATGACTTTTATATTTGTTTTGATGCTTCATGTTTTGAATATATGTTTAGATGTTTGTTTTCATTAAGACTAGTTATATACTTGTACATAGAGTGGGCTACAAATAAATCTATATATGTTGAGCTTGATTGCTTATTTGAACCCATTAGATGTGCTAGTATAGTCTAGTTTTGATGATTCATACATTTCAAACTTGTATTCCATTTTTTTTGGATTTGTTTTATGAGTTTTCACTTCATGTATATGTGTATTATTGTCAAACTTTAAGATATACATGTATACCCTTGAGTCATTTGCCTTTCATGCAAATCTATATATGGACTCAATTGTGTTTAGGGATATGTATGTATACTTCATGTTTGACAATTCATACATATACCTTGAAATGAAATTTGTTGTGATGAAAATTTAGTTTTTCATGTTTCATGTATTTATGTTTAACTTCATGTATATGTCTATCTAGTTCAAACTAATCTTATACATATACATCTTTTTGAGCCACGTGCCTTCATGCATATATCCTTGTGGACTCGTTTGTATCTTGGATATGTATGTATACTTTAGTTTGTATTAGACATCCATATGCCGTGAAGATTAGATAGTTTTGATGATTTCGTGTTTTTAAGGAATAATTGAGCTTAATGAAATATTTTTCATGATTATGATCTTCACATATTATTTGTACACTCATATCTATTGCTCATGTTTTGTTTCTCATGAGTTATGCTTTATTGGTTAGAGTGATGATTATCATGTGAATTTCAATTTTGTTTTATTCCTTGCTTGAAGGATTTCGTGCTAGTTAACAAGTTTTCCATTTAACTAGTTGCGGTGTTCTTCATTTTGGTAGTGATTTTCAAACAAAACTATTTTCAAATCTATCTTTGAGAACCCCTACCTTCTAAGGGCGGTAGGATGGGAGATCATGTTCATGTATGCCCTAAATTGAAAATCTTTAAAACTTGAATTATGATTGGGTGGTAGAGTATATGATGTATACACTTGAACTTATTGTTATGACAATTGGTATCATTGAACTCTCTCAATTGATATCATTTTGATCTTCTTGTATACTCATATATGTTTTGTATGTATGTATGCTTTAAATTCCAAGTATATCAATTTTTATTGGTATCTATCTTTCATACATATATATGTTTGTGTTTATGCTAGTGTTTGAGTTTTAATTTTGTTTAAATTGATTACTTTTAAATTGTTATCAAGACTATGCATGTCTTTAGTTTGTTTTTCATAAATGGGGAGAAAATTTGATTTTATATTTCAATTGGTATTTGTACTCCCACTCTTTATGATTAAAAGTTGTTATTTTGAACATATGATATCAACATCAAATTTGTTTATATATTTTCAAAATGAAATATATTCTTACAATTGGTATCAAAATTTGTGTTTAGACATTCAAAATTTGTTATGTTGTTTTACAATTGGTAATTTATTATGTTTAATTACAATTGGTATCTCAAAATGTTGTTTAAAGAAAATATTCAAAGTTTTTATTTGTATTTCCTATATGCAAGGAGAGCTTAACATCTCTCTTACATATAGATTCATGTTGAGTATATTATAAATTGAGGAGCTTGACAACTCTTCTTTATATGATATACGTGTGTAGGGGGAGCTTCACATCTCCTCTTTTGCATTACATAATATGTGTTATGTGAATTGGGGCTTGTCATCCCTTCTTCATGTAATGCATATGTGTAGGGAAGCTAACTTAGCGTCTTCCTCTTCATGAATGTATATAGCATATAACATATATTGATCCTTGTTTATTGGTATCAAGATGCTTCATTGACATATTTTTTAATTGATATCATGTTTGTAGTCACCCCTTATTGACTTTGTTTTTTGTTTTAGACAAAAAGGGGGAGAAAGATTTTTACCCCTCATTTTATCTATGATTTTGATTGTTTACCCTTTGTTGATGATTGACAAAAAGGGGGAGAAGTATTTGTGTTTTATATGCATGCTTATGTTTTATATGCATATATTATGTTTTAATCTCAAGAATATTAAGTTTAATTGATATATAGAGTTTGCTTTGTAATTGGTATCTAGAGCTTATTTTGTTTTGAATATTCCATTTGATATCTAGAACCATTTATTGTTTATGCATATGCATGTTTCATGTTTAATATTCATTGCATATATTTATTGTTTATCCCTATGCATGAGTTAAGGGGAGCTTCCTTGAAGCTTATCTTTAATCCATGCATATATAACTCCATGAGTTTTGTCATCATCAAAAAGGGGGAGATTGTTGGCCCAATGGCCTTCCACTCTAGTTTTGATGATGATCAACACTCATGTAGTTATGTTTACTAATATTCTTGTGTTTCTAAGTTTCAGATCATTAACAGGATATTAGTTGGTGATTAGCTTCAACAAGATGATTAGAAGCTATTCATGATGATTCCGGTGCCAAAGCTTAAAGATCATACCTTTGCACTTGGAGAATCACGGAGTTTTGGAGCTAGTCTACTTGAAGATGAAGATCGTCAAGAAGACTTAGGTATCCTAATTTAGATAGAGTTTTAGATCCATTTGTAAAGCTTAGTTTAGTGGATATGCTCAAGTGCACAAAACACACACGTTTCATGATTTGGTTTTTGGTTTTCATGAATATTAGATCAAAACAAGTTTACCTTATACCTATATATATTAGATATGTTCTAGATATACATACATGCTTTAAACTTGCTAGACAAACTTATTTTGATATCCCTATTCATGTTTTGGAAAAATCAAGTTTGACAAAATACAAGGTTTTTGTTTTTGATAAAATTTGCAAGACACAAAAATGAATTGATATGTTGATATATTGTCTTGAAATTTTTATCACTTGTTTGAGTTTCAATATAAAATGATAAAACAATTTTTATGGTATTTTTAAAAGAGATAAAAGATTTTTTAGAAAATATTTTTCCAAAATTTTCTGACCTTGTTTTGTGCTGACAGGCTGGTCGGTCGACCGTCATGGTCGACCGCACCAAGGGCCGGTCGACCGGGCCGGTCGACCGATGTGCACAGACGTGCACGTCTGTTTAGGCACAGACACGGTCGACCGGGACGGTCGACCGAGTTGAGAGCTCTGCTCTCGGGTTTTATCGGTCGACCGGGCCGGTCGACCGCAGTTGCCCAACGGTCATAATTCTGACCGTTGGCGGTCGACCGGACCGGTCGACCGGCAGTCTGTCAGACTGCCAACTCAGCCTAACGGCTAGTTTTGTATAGGGGCTATATAAACCCCATCTCTTTGGGGATTTTGGCCAAGTTTTTTAGAGAAAAAATTACCAGTTTTCTGAAGTGTTTAAAAGAGTTTTCAAAAGAGTTTTAAGTGCAAAAACTTCTCATCTTTATTTGTTTTGGGTTTTTGAAAAATCAAAGAAAACTAGGTTTTGGGATTTTGATTTGGTATTTCATTTTCTATCTTATACAAGAGATTTCCCAAGTAGTTTTTCTTTGTTGCTTGTTTCCAAAAACACTTTGATTCCACACTTGAGCTATATCATACTATCCTAAACTATTAGGATCTTTATTTTGTGGAAAAAGAAAGAAAGAGAGAGTTTTGAGGTTGTTGTTTGTAACCTCTAAGTTGTACACCCTTATTCTTGTTGTATCCCTCTTAGGTAGAGGTGATCGGGTGATTGGTTTGTATCCCTCAAGTGTGAGGTGATTGAGATTGGTTGTGAGCCTCTTTGGTAGAGGTGTTGTTGTTGGTTGTTGTTGGCCTCGGTGGAGGTTGTATTGAGAGAGGAGTTAGGTATTCCTAGAGTTGTAAGAAATCCTCTTCGGTAGAGGTTCCCTCGGTGGGAGTTGAGATAGTGGAAATCCTACACGGTGGTGTAGGCGGGGATGTAGAGCAAGGTGCTCGAACCTCGAAACAAATCTTGGTGTTTGCGATTGCTCCCATTGTCTCTCTAACTCTCTCTCATTTACTTTGTGCAAAGCATCATATTCATATCATATCATATTTGCTTGTGTTGTGCATATTTCATATTGCCTTGCATTTATTCATATTGCTATTCATTCTTATATGCTTGGCTTGATTGTGTGTATTTTATATTGCTTGGATTGCTTGTGTGTGTGTGCCTAACTTATACTCATCCAACAAGAGCTTCACATAGCACCTCAACCCATTTCAAGGGGAATCAAGGGGAGTTAGTCCAGAGCCTCGCAAGGGGAATTCGGCTACACTTGTTGTATTGTATTAGTTTGTGCATAATTTGCATTAGCTTCCGCATTTAGCGCACTTAGTTTGCATTAAGTTTCTTAGATTAGCACTTACACCTATTCACCCCCCCTCTAGGTGTTTTTCATATATATGCAGGTCAGAAATACCCTCTCGTATATACGCTAAGCATCAGTACAGGCAAGAATCAGAGTACGGAAGCAAGTGGTGCATTATACATTTCAACATATGAGTACAATTACAAAGTTATCACCAGAGGTGATAAATATTACAATAATATTACATCACCGATAGGCGCAAATGTGAGAATACAAAAGGATGTACAAGAATGAACAGTATAAAAGGCACTCACGAGTTTACAAAAGGAAAACTCGAGAGGCGCACAGGGGGCCTGGAAGGATAGAGCTCTGGACGGTCTGATGGGGATCCACGCTTCAGCTATGCCACTTTGATCAGCAACTGGGAGAATCCACACGCTCCAAGCTCCAAAACCTGGACATGAGGATTCAGAGGAGTCAGAACTCCCCGGCGAGTGGTGATGCGAAAGCCAGATGGCGTGCTGAGATAAGCACATGTGTATCGATAAAACCGAATCATAATCATGCATTGAAAACCGTGTCGTGAGCATAAGCATGCAGGTGCAAGTAGATATAAAACAAGTGATATCGAGTAGGAACTACTCATGGTATGATAAGATAAGAGAAGGTAACAAGACAAGAAGTAAAGTAGATAGGGCAATGCCAGATATTTTCTAAACTAACATGAAACCACATAAAACCGATAAAATAGAATAAAACCGATTACGAGCAAATCCGATTGTACAGGTTTAGGTCACGGCTCCATGAGATTAGTACCTCGAAGGAATAATCCAAACAAGGAAACCCTCATCTATATACTTTACCTCATGTTACCGTAACCTGAACGCGTACAACCCGAGTTACAAAACAACACAATAAATTGTATATATTAGCCTTTTATTTTAATTGGGCTGTCTAAGTTGTAGGTTTTAGTATGCGTCCCATTCCACATACTTCTACTTACAACTTATAGAGCAAGTTATTTGAAAACTGATAAAGTTCGATGAATCATGTTTCGGATATGCCCCGTACATGCCCGGGACAACGGTTCAGGAGTATCCGGTGCTGAGCCGGAACGTACCGCTAGGTACCGGGACTTATTTACGCCCGAACAGGAATAGAGTATCGCAGATCCCATAGAAATAGGCCTAGGGTGTGTGCATACCCGGCAGGAATAAACAGGAGTAGGGGTGCCAGCACACCCCACGGAATCCCTGGTGGCCGCCAGGTGATCCCTCAAGTATGTGGCACGCGCGACTCGATAAGACCACCATAAACATGATTAATCATGGCCCATCAGTTTCCCCCAAACCGGGTACAAGTTGTCTTATTATAATTGAATATGTAGTCAGCAATTCATAGGAATAAAAGGATCAGGAATTCAGGAGTACATAAGTATTGTAGATTCAGATCACTGCATATAGAATACAGAATAACAAGTACATAATTCAAGTCATTGTATGTAACACAAGATAGCACGGTGGGATTTTCGTGAATGTGATAGCCATAGGTCAAGTATCAACGTGTCAAGAAGCAGGTGGTAAATCATATGCTAGGTAGTAAGTCATGTCAGGTGGTAACACGTCGGTCGTCAAGTATGATACAGACAGGTGTATGTCAACAGTTAATATAACAAGTATGTACATCACAATACCAAACGAGAATACCGATATAAATACATAATGTTATGCAAGTCAACCCGACGATGCGGGAAAGTCCAATGAGAAAGCGAGAACACTCGCCTAAAACGTTAAGAAGTACCGGGAAATCCCAAGTTCTGGAATCTAAGTGATCAACGCGTCAATGCGTTCAAATAAAAAGGAGAAGAGAATGGAGACGCGGGAATCGCAGACGCGGGAGACGCGTTGCGGAGATGTCACAAACGCGGGATTCGAGACTCGCGTTAAAGCTAGGGACGAGAAGAACACAGACGCGGGTATAATCTCCGCGTCGTGTTAACACAAGAACGCGAGGATCGCGTTAAGGAATTGTTTGGACGCGGGGATGAGTTCCGCGTTTATCAATTAACAGAGAAAGAGAGAGCCAGGGAGTGAGACGCAAGGGTGAGGGGGAGACACAGGGAATGAGGAGAGAGAGACGCCGGTTTAGGGAAGATTTAGAAAAGAAAAGAAAATAAAAAGGAAGAAAAAGAAAGAAGAAAGGAAAGAAAGAAAAGCAAAGGAAGAAAGAAAGAAGAGAAGGGGGAGGTAGGCCGACCGTGGCTTGGCCGGTGGTCGCCGGCGGCGGCCAAAGTTGGCCGGAGAAGATGGTTAAAGCTCCAAGCCCAAGAAATCTAGAGGGTGCAAGTGTAGTTCAAAAGGGAGAAATGGAGTTTTGAAAACGAGGCTTCGGAGAGCGAAGCTATACCTTGTTAGAAAGAGTATTCCGAGGAGAGTAAGATGGCGTGGTTCGTGGTGGTTAAGGTGGTGTAGATTGTGGTGAAAATGAGGAAGAAGGTAATGGTGATAATGGGTTTCTTGGTGAAGAAGGAGAAAAAAGAAGGAGGAGAGGGTGGTGGAAATGGGTTGCTTGAACTTGGTAAAATGGAGAAGGAGATGGGGGCTTGATGGAGAGTGAAAAAGGGAAGAATTGGTGGCCAAAAATGGTGGCCAAGGAGGGCAAGGTGCTGCCCTTGTTTCTGTTTTCGTTTGCTGCAAAATGAAGGAGAAGAAGAAAATGAAAGAGAGAGAAGAAGTGGGGTATATATATATAAAGGGATATGGATATATTTACAAGTTTTGCCATTGACATCATATTGAATGAAACATGCGTTTCATTCAAAGGGAATGGGCTGCGTCCCCATCCAACAAAGACTCGCGTCTGGCAATTGCCCAGACGCGAGGATGAAAACTCGCGTTTGGGAAAAACGCGAATACTGCGTTTACAGAAAGGACAAAAGTCAGATTTGACTTGATTGGAATTGATTAGCAGTGCATTAAATGCAGTATGGAGAGGATCTCTGCATTTAATGATGAATCCCGGTTGGTGAAACTCGCGTCTAGCGAGGAGAGAGAAAAATAGAAAAAGAGAAAAGTAAAATATCTGGATAAAATTCCGGTATCTGGGAAAACACCGAAAACTCCGGAAAAGTCTAAAAATTTAAGTAGCTTGGAAAGCTTCCCAAAATTCTCAAAAATAATAAATATTATTTAAAATTTTTTGATGAAATCAGTTTTCAGAAATTCAATCTCATTTTTAAAATAAAAATCCTGAAGTCAACCGTCAATACCGGTCTATACCAGGTCGGCCGGATTTTGATAAATTCTGAAAAATCTCAGAAAATGTCAGAAAGGAGAAAATATAATTCTAAGAAGTAATATGAAAGCGGAATTCAGAAATTTGATTTCAATTGTAAACTAAAATTCCTGGAATCAACCAGTGATACTAGCCGACACCAAATCCAGTGGAATTTCGATAAATTTAGAAAAATCCAAGAAAAAGTATTTAGATAGAAAATGTGATTTTAAGAATTTATGGGAAAGTCGTTTCCTAAAATTTAACTCCGTTTGTAAATTAAAAATCTGAGAATCGGTCAGTGGTACTGGTCGACACCGGTTTTGAAGATTTTCAATTTAATTCTGAAAAATTTCAGAAAATCATGAAAAATCTAAAATATTGGAAAATGATGTTTGAAACTGAAATCGGTCAAATTTGAATACCAGAAAGACTAAATCGAGCAATAACCTGAGATCGGGTCCCTGGTTCAGACTAGGGCTAAATCTGAGTCCACGAATCCGGATCCAAGGTAAAACGATCCTATAAACAATTCATAATACAAACAAATACAGGATGTAAATCAAAAAAATACGATCGAGAAATCTGAATACGCAACTAAGTACGTATTCCGGGAGCGGGGTGTTACACATGTGCACCAAGAAAAGAAAGACAAATGTGCCTAAGAAGGTTTTTCTAGCCATTAACATTAGTGAGCTATTGTCCAACCAGATCCCAGTCAAGTACAAGAACCCTGGTTGCCCCACCATTTCTTGCATAATAGGTCGAGCTGAAATTAATCGAGCACTCCTCGATTTAGGAGCCAACATTAATTTGCTTCCCTTCTCCGTATATCAACAACTTGGATTAGGAGAACTCAACCCAACTTAAGTTACAATCCAATTAGCTGATCGCTCAATTAAAGTTCCTAAGGGAGAGATCAATGATGTCCTTATACGGGTAGGAGAATTCATTTACCCAGTCGATTTCATTGTTTTAGAGACACAACCTGTGTCTAATCCTAGGTCCCAAACTCCCGTCATCTTAGGACGCCCGTTCCTAGCAACCGCTAATGCAATCATAAATTGTAGAAACGGATTCATGAGATTGACTTTTGGGGATATGACCAAGGAAGTCAATGTTTTAAACTTAGGAAAACACCCCTACGACATAAACGACCAACCCTTTGAGGTCAACTTCATTGAGAATATGACTAGTGAGCACAACGAGGAGATCACACTAAAGTCAAAGGAAGAGGAAGAGTTAGAATCTAGTGATCTCAACCTTGATGAGATTGAATGGGCAGCAAATCCAAGTTCTATAGAGATGGAAAATTTAAGCTTAACACCTCCACCCATCGAGCCACCGCCTTCGTTGGAGTTAAATACCTTACCTAAACATCTTAAGTACGCCTACCTTGGTGAACAAGAGACGTTATCAGTCATAGTTGCCTCCAATTTGACTAATAGGCAAGAGGAAGACCTATTGGCAACCCTTAGGAGACATAGGGAAGCCATTGGTTGGACTATGACAGATATCAAGGGACTAAGCCCTAAAATAGTCCAGCATAGAATCCATCTAGAGGAAGGGGTTAAACCAAAGAGGGATCCACAGCGTAGGCTAAACCCGCTCATGCAAGAGGCTGTACAAGCCGAAATAATGAAACTGTTAGATAATGGGATCATTTATCCCATTTCTCATAGCGAATGGGTTAACGCAGTGCATGTGGTCCCTAAGAAGTCCAGTTTTACTGTGGTAGAAAACGACAAGCAAGAGTTAGTACAAATACGACTACCTACCAAAATTCGAGTATGCATAGACTATCGCAAGTTGAACGCCGCCACTAGAAAAGATCATTTTCCCCTCCCATTTATCGACCAAATGCTGGAACGATTAGCGGGCCATGAGTATTACTGTTTCTTGGACGGTTACTCAGGGTATAACCAAATCCATATAGCCCCAGAGGACCAAGAAAAGACAACGTTCACGTGCCCATTTGGGACATTTGCCTATCGCCGAATGCCTTTCGGCCTATGCAATGCCCCCGTCACATTCCAACGTTGCATGTTAAGCCTTTTCTCTGACATGGTCGAGCGCTTCTTAGAGATTTTTATGGACGACTTCTCCGTCTATGGAAATTCATTTGACCAATGTCTCCATCACTTAGAGCTAGTGCTGAATAGATGCACCGAAAAGAACTTGACCCTAAATTGGGAAAAGTGCCACTTTATGGTGCAGCATGGGATTGTCCTAGGTCATGAGATATCTAGGGAAGGGATCAAAGTGGATAAGGCTAAGGTGGGGATCATAGCCAAACTTCCAATCCTACGAAGCGTGAAGGACATTCGTTCTTTCTTAGGACACGCCGGGTTTTACCGTAGGTTCATTAAGGATTTTAGCAAAATTGCTAGACCCCTTACAAACCTTTTAGCTAAAGACGTGCCCTTCATCTTTGACGATAAGTGTAATAGTGCGTGGGAGAAGCTAAAATTAGAACTTATCTCTGCACCTATCATCTCACCTCCGGACTGGTCAAACCCCTTTGAGATCATGTGCGATGCCTCAGATTTTGCAATAGGCGCTATCTTAGGACAACGCAAAGATAACAAGCAACACGTGATCTATTATTCAAGTAGGACACTCAATGATGCCAAAGTGAACTATACTACAACCGAGAAAGAATTCTTGGCAGTAGTGTTCGCTTTGGAGAAATTCCGCCCATACCTACTTGGGACCAAAACAACAATATTCACCGACCATTCTGCACTTCGATACCTAATGCTCAAAAAGAATGCGAAGGCCCGACTCATTCGTTGGATCCTCCTCCTTCAAGAATTTGATCTCGAAATTCGAGATAAAAAGGGTTTGAAAATGTCGTCGCAGACCATCTCTCTCGTGTGCCAAACGCACCTTCCGACGACTGCCCATCAATGATAATTTTCCCGACGAACAACTTCTAGCCATCTCTACGGAATCATGGTTTGCCGACATAGTCAATTACTTAGTCACAAACCAAACACCACCTAGTTGGTCAAAACAGGATAGATACCGATTCTTGTCTCAAGTCCGGTATTTCATATGGGAGGATCCTTACCTTTTCAAATATTGTACAGACTAAATTATTAGGAGATGTGTTCCCAATGAGGAAACTAGAAGCGTCCTAACCTTTTGTCACGAATTTGCTTGCGGTGAACACTTTGGTCCCTGCAAAACTGCCGAAAAAGTCCTACAAAGTGTCTTCTATTGGCCCACTTTGTTTAAAGACGCATTTGACTTTTGCAAAACTTGCACAAGATGTCAAATGATAGGAAGGATTTCTAAACGTAATATGATGCCCCTAAATCCAATTTTAGAAGTAGAACTTTTTGACGTTTGGGGCATTGATTTTATGGGTCCCTTTCCTAATTCGTTTGGGCACCAATACATCTTGTTGGCTGTAGATTACGTATTCAAATGGGTTGAAGCCGTCCCTTCCAAGATAAATGACAACAAAGTTGTTGTCAAATTCTTGAAAGAAAACATCTTTTCAAGCTTTGGAACCCCTCGTGCCGTAATTAGTGACAATGATACACATTTTTGCAATAGAACTTTTGAAACTCTTATGCGAAAATATGCCATAACGCACAAGTTATCTACACCGTACCATCCTCAAACCAGTGGATAGGTAGAAGTTTCCAATAGGCAAGTTAAGCTTATCTTGGAGAAAACTGTGAATCAAAATAGGAAGGACTGGTCCACCAAATTGGTAGATGCCTTATGGGCATATAGGACAGCCTTTAAAACGATTCTAGGAATGTCTCCGTATAGACTAGTCTTTGGAAAGGCTTGCCACCTTCCGGTTGAATTAGAGCACCGAGCTTTATGGGCAATTAAGAAGCTGAATTTCAATCTAGATAAGGCCGGTGAACTTCGAAAATTGCAAATTTCTGAACTTGAGGAGTTGAGGAACGAAGCATATGAAAATGCGAAAATTATGAAAGATAGGGTTAAGGTTTTTCACGATAAGTTCATCACTAAGAAAAATTTTTGTCCAAGGACAAAAAGTGTTACTCTATAACTCTAGACTTCATCTCTTTCTCGACAAGTTAAAATCAAGATGGACAGGACCTTTCATTGTTAAGATTGTGTTTCCACACGGAGCCATAGAGATATACGACCCTAAAAATGGAAATGTATTCAAGGTAAATGGTCAACGTCTTAAAATATATTTGGAATCAGTACCGGAAGTAAATGCAGCCATGAGTCTTTTTGACCCAATGTATCGGTAACTATATCTCTCTGCCAATTCATGCATTCATACATTTCATTCATACATTGGGGACAATGCATGAGATAAGTGTGGGGGAGGGTAAAACCTTAATTTTATAAAAATAAAATAATTTTTTTTTCTTTATATTGTTCTAACATAACAATAATAAAAAAATATAATAAAATATATAATAAAATTTTTTTTAGTTGAAAAAGAAGACAATATTTTGACTTATCTTCTGTAAGAAATCTAAGTTAATCTTAAGAGTTAGGAAAATCATGATTAGGATTTCTAAAAACTTGGTCAAAATAAAATAAATTGTTGGATTTTTTTTTGGTATAGGAGAAAAAATTGAATAATTAATTAGTCTTGATTTTTACCTTAATGAAATGTGCATACCTAATACACTTACACACCAAGGATTCTAAGACAAAGACTCTTGTGCCTTATAAAAAAAAATTAAAATAAAAAATATATATAAAATAAAAAAATTATCTGATTAAGCTGGATACATGTGCCTCAAGAAGCATAAGTATTCACGCTTTACGGTGATTTTATAAATTAAGACCTTGATTTTGTGGCCTAGTTCACTCGAATCCTTAAGTCCGTGGGGTATTTTCTCACCCGGTGCCCTAAAATCAACCAATTTGGGAGCCACCGACCTTAGGTTCGCTACATGGGTGGATTAGAAATCCTAAGAAAACCAAGAAATATTATTTATATATGTACTAACACATCTAATAGTCAATTAGTTAGGTATGAGGGCCTCAAGAAGTCTTGATACTTACACAAAAGAAAATTAGATGAGTTATACATATTAAAAAAAAGAGAAAATAATAATAAAGAGGCATGAGAGTCCAAGTTAAAGAATTCCTAGTAAAGATTCACAAGGATGCATATGACTTAGGGTAACGAAAGAGACTATACAAAAATTCAATTTTAATCCTTACCTAAAATTGATGACAAATTATTGTAAAAAGACTAAGTTTAAGAATGAATAAAAATGATAATCCTAAAAACTTATAGATTACTTAGTTTCTTCAAATGGATTTCAAATATTTCTTTCCTTTTTCAAAATAAAATAAATAAATAATAAATTTATAATTAATTAAATCTCTAACATTTTCCTTTTATGGATTTTGTGGGTATAATCCGCTGAAAAACCTCACGAGACAACACTCGTCCTCTAGGGTAACCTAGAGGTTTAACGGCTTGTTGCACATGCTAAGTGCAACCGTGGTGCCTACAAAAGTGAGTTAGGATGGATTAGTTTTTCTTTTCTTTTTATCTTTCTTTTTTATTTTTACTCGAGGACGAGCAAAAACATAAGTGTGGGGGTGTGATAGGTAGTAAAAAGTGCATATTTATCATCACATTTACCATCATATTTCCCTATTTATTCTTTTATTATGCACTACTACTAATATTTTATTGTTTAATGTGTGCAGGCCTTGAGTAATTAAAAAAATAAAGAAATAAAGCCTGAATGAAGCCCAAAAGCCCATATGTAAAAATTGTAGCAATCTAGCCTAATCTAAACTTGGATTTTAAATTAGTTATTTAAAATCTAAGGGAGGAAAAGGAAGGATAAGATAGAACTTCTAATTGCTAAAAGAGGAGGAGAAGGATAAGATGAGATGGACTTCTACTCAATCCTAGTTGTTTACAGGACAAGGCTAAAGATAAAAGGAGAAAAGTTTAAAGATAAAAATCCTTTTATAAATTCGGATTTATGATAACTTGCTTCCCAAGTTATCCCGAATTCTCAAGATAGAAGGTTTAAATGCAGAATCTAGAAGGAGGCACCCAGATGTACGGACCAGAGGAGGCCACGCAAGAAAGCGCGTAGCCATTGGACACGCTATAGCCGCGGAAACGCGACCATAGCCGCGTTTCCGCGGCTCTTTGGATGAGATCTGTTACGTGGTTTCGTGGGAGAGTTGTACTGGGACTCTACCTTCTATATCTCCTATAAATACCCCTGAAGAGCAACAGAGCCAGGGCATCCAGAGACTGAAGCTTAGGGTTTTTCTTTAGATTTTTTCCTCTTTCCGAAATTTCTTGTATTTTCGTTTTTATTATTCGAAGAAGAATATTTTGAAGAAGGAGAGGAGCGTTGTATTTGGAAAGTGACATCCAATAAAAGGTTACTCTTTCTTCTTTATTTAATTCTGTTTTCTGCTTAGATAGATTATTTTTCTTCTTTTCGCTTACATACAATTTTTCATATTAAAAACAAAAATTGAAAATAAAATAAAAAAGATGAATAACTAAATTCAATTTATAGTTTGCTAATCTCTCGATCAACCCTAGTTTAGTTTAAAAAGTGAATTGATTGATATCCATTATTAGAAACCCTAGGATTAAAATAATCTTCTTGAAGATGAATTGATAATTAGGTTTTCTTAATTTAGTTTACACTTTTAGATGATTCTTCATAAGTTCATACTTAAAAACTTTGATAGCATAACTTTAAGTCAAAACTTCTCTTATGCTATACTTAGAAATTAGGATGAACAACTGTTTAATCTTTATTAGTGCACACTAGTTAGGGTTCCACTATTATTCATTTTGTTTGAATAGAAATCAATAACCTAGGGTGGTTGTTTATTATTTCAATATGATATTCATTATTTGAGACTAATACTATGGGTTGTGGTAGATGATTAGTAAGCTATATTTCTCAAAATCAATCAAATCTAACCAATTTCTCTCTTTCTTCTGTTTTAAGTGAAATACAGAGAAGATTATTCCGAAACGCTTGCATCGCACCTTCCCTGTGGATTGACCCGTCTAGCCTTTTCTACGTGGTTAAATTGAAACGAGACTGAGATTTACTAACTCTTAAACTATTTTTAATACAATTTCTCTTTTCAATCAAATACCTTCGGCCATTTTTACTATAGTGGATGAGAATGAAGATGTCAATAAAATGATTAGCAATTAGGATCTCTTTAAGGTTGTTAAGCCAAAAACTTGAGACCAAGACTCTGATACCAATTGAAATTACACCTAGAGGGGGTGAATAGGTGTATAGCTAATCAAATAAAAATTCTAGACAATTTAATATGAAATAATCCAATCGATCACTCAAAACAGGACTTGAAGCTGAATTTCCCGTGAAGGGCTCTGAATTTCTCCTCGTGATTCCTCTAGATAAGAGTTGAGGTGCTCAATTGCTATCTTGTTGAGATAGTATTGATCGGCAAAAAAAATTTAATGATAAACAAGTAAATGAGACAATAAAACAGTCGCAAACAAAAGGATTTGTTTCAAGGTTCGAGCCACTGCTCTAAGTCCCCGCCTTCACCACCATGAAAGATTTCACTACCCACTATTGGATTCTCCACAAAGGGACCTTACAACAAGAAATTATAACCACTCGGAGTACACAACTCCCCAACTCAATCCTCTATACCAGAGGCAGCACAAAGCCAATTGAGATAACACGCTCTTGATGATCAAGAGATCACAAACACTCTCTTTACAGCTCTCTTACAAAAACTCTATAGAGTAAAATGTTAACTTGAAGCTCAAGGATGTAAGTGAGAGTGGAAATCAGAAAAGAGAGATTTTAAGAGCAAAAAAACTCAATTAAAACTTTAAAAAATAAAACCACAAAAGAAAACTTGAAACTTTTTCTCTTTGAAAGTAAAAACTAGATTTTCATTTGTTATTGTGAATATTCAATCCCAATGAAACTTTATATAGCTTTTAGAAAAACAATTTTAGGATAGTTTTATCAGGTCTAAAAAGGAAGAAAATGACCCTAAAAATTCAACTTTCCACGTTTTAAAAGAAACATGTTTAAAAATAGATTTAAAAGAACAGGCTGTTACTGCCAATCTGGCGGTCTGTCGGTAGACCGGCCGGTCAACCGGCCATTCAAAAAAAATTTAACAGTTGGCTCTCGGTCGACCGTGTTTAACTGAGACCAAACAAGTTACGGTCGGTCGACCGCAATAAAGGACCGATCGACCAGGAATGTGCACAACATGCACACCCCAATTGCTAGAGGTTTGGTCAATCGTGCGATCAACCATTCTGATTTGTAATAGGCACGTCGACTGACCTAGGCCAGAAACTGGGTCAAGGTATGTTTTGAAGATAAAGAAAATTTTCAAATAATTTTTGTTTGAATTTTAGAAGAGAGAAGATATGTATAACCATAAGATATAAGTTCTAAAATGAGATAGAAATTTCTAAGAAAATGTGAAACAAGTATCAAAACTAAACATGTCAAAACCATAATTTTGAAAACGTGCACTTCTGTGTGTGTATCTTTGAGCCTCAAATCTATATTCTACTCTTTAACAAACTAATTTCTTACAAGGTTTTAATCGACTATAAGAATCTTCAAGCGAGCTTCTCTGTTGTGACGTTTGAGCGACGTTGGGTGCTTTGAGCTATAATCCTATTCTTAAGTACCCTTCAGCCATCAACACCTTCTTTTCGAGAAGGAAACTGTTAGATCTTCTTGAGCCCTGTTAGATTTTTTTTGAATTCTGAAATACACTCTTGAACTTGATTAGTACCAAATAACTTCATATGCTTTGTTATCATCAAAATACAAAACCAGGGATTGTAACCTTTGAGCCAACATCTTTATCTATCTACTTGCACATGTGCACCTAAAATGACTTAAGAGCAAAACCGTAAACAAGATAAGGTGAGAAAGTCGTTACCCTTTCTTGGACACAAACCGCATCCATTGCACTCACAACCCAATCATAACTTAAAATTTGAATAGACGTTGGCTCTAGGACAACTCAGACTCACTAGGAGATTCTTCTAAGGAAGAAGTTGTTAAAATTTAATTCTTGCCAAATCAATAACTAAGGTAGGGGATTGAGAGGCGAAATCTCGAAGGTTGATGGTTTGGCTTAATTTGGCCTGTCACTTTTTGTGCGGATATCTCCTACCAATCTTGTCACCTACCCGGCCAATTAATTCCTGGTTAGATTCTGCAGTATACCTCCCACGAATAATCTACAGTTAGGAGTTGTGTAGGTCTAAGAATACCTTAGATAGACTTGATTAATTTTTTTTTGATTAACTGGGTGATCTTATTTTTATTAATTGTGTATGTCAGCTTAGTCGAGAAACCCAGCTACATCTAGACTAACTAGAAATAGTTCACCACTCAAACCCGATCCAAACATGGCAAAATCATATCCCTACAAGATAGGTTCTATCCTATGAGGACTTCTTTGCCATCTTGCATTCAGCTTCCCAAAGCTGATGACGACACCTTTGAGCTTAATTCACAATTCATTAATACTCTCTTGAAATATCATGGTCTAGAGTCCGAAGACGTATACTTCTTCATAAGAGAATTTGAAAAGGTGTGTCTCATGATGAGAAGATCACAGTTAGGAGATGATTCTATTAGGTTACATTTTGTCCCTTTCGCCCTCAAGAACCTAGTGAAAAAGTGGCTATACAGTTTAGCAGCTGAATCAATTACATTATGGGATGATTTCGTCAAGGCCTTCTTATAGAAATTCTACCCTATCCATAAGACTGCTCTTATTCGAAAAAACATAATGTAGTGTAAGCAAAATACTTTGAACGCTTCAAAGATATTCTTGCCCAATGCCCTCCTCACGACCTAGAGAAGTAGCGGTTATGCCAAATTCTCTATGATGGTTTAGATTATCAAAATAAGACTCTATTAAAAAATCATGTGTCAAGGGAGATTTTTGAAAAAGGATGAAAATGAAGGGTGAAAAATATATGAAGATTTAGCAGAGAAGACCATCCAATGGGAATCAGCTCTCGATAAATCTAAGAATAGTAACCCTGATAAATCTAAGAATAGTAACCCCACCTCATCAAAAGGAGGTATACATTCAATAGAGACATCCATAGCAACAGATGCTATATTTGCTAGCATTATGCGAAGACTAGATGCTCTAGAAATTAAAGAGCCAGTCCCAGTAAACCAAGTCAGTCCTACACAATCCACATCTGCGAGCTGCACTTACTGTCAAGTTATGAACCATGTGTTCGAAGAGTGTCTTGTTTACCTTGCTCATTAAGTGTTGCCCGATCATATGAATGCAGCCTTCACAAAGGCTCAACAATAATTCATATTCACAAATATACAATTCCATTTGTAGAAATCACCTGAATTTCTCATGGGGCCAAAACACCAATGATCAACCTAGGCCCAACTTCTCCAACAATTTTCAGCCATCTCATTATCAAAAAAAAATTTCTAACCAAATTCCACCACCGTCTTTCTAAAATCCACAAATGGATACAAGATTCTCCAATATGGGAAGAAAGATGGACACTTTCAACAAGACCTAAGAAACACTTATTCAAGCCATGACTAAATTAGAGAATCAATTCAGCCAGCAAGCTAATACAATTAGTGAAAGACCCAAAGAGACTTTTGCCTAGTCAACCATTGTCAAATCCTAGAAACTTTAGGCAGGCCAATGAGGCTCAAGATCCAAATCAATGTAATTTGGTTCATATATTTAGGTCGAAAAAATAAGTTGATAACCAAGTATCAATGCCATTGAGTCCAATACAAGCATCCACTTCTTCTAGTTCCACTCCACCCAACTCTGAACAAAAAGATAAGTCAGCCAAGTAGGTGCATAAGTCTATAGCTCCATTTTTGAATAGGCTTAGGAGTAACAATAATGCACACAAGGAGAAAATAAATGAGATGTTTAATCAAGTAAAGATTAATTTATCCTTTCTTAATGCAATACAACAAGTCCCTATCTATGCAAAATTTCTTAAGGACTATGCACCAAGAAGAGAAAGACTAATGTGCCTAAGAAAGTTTTTTTAGCCACTAATATTAGTGAGATATTGTCTAATCAGATCCCTGTTAAGTACAAGGATCCCGATAGCCCTATCATTTCTTACATAATAGGTCAAACTAAAGTTAATCGAGCACTTCTTAATTTGGAAGCAAGTATTAATTTGCTCCCTTACTCAGTATACCAACAACTTGGGTTGGGCAAGCTTAGCCCTATTCAATTTACAATCCAGCTAGCTGACCTGTCAGTTAAAGTTTCAAAGGGAAAAGTAACCGATGTCCTCATCCGGATTGGGAAATTCATCCACCCAGTCGATTTTATTGTTCTAGAAACCCAATCAGTTTCTAATCCTAGGTTTCAAACTCTCGTTATTTTAAGGTGTTTGTTTCTTACGACTGCCAATGCAATCATAAATTGTATGAACGGATCCATGAGATTGACCTTTGGAGACATGACTAAGGAAGTCAACGTCTTCAACCTAGGAGAACAACCTTGTGATGTGGACGATCAATCTTTTGAGGTAAAACTCATTGAGAACTTGACAAGGGAGCACAATGAGGAGATAAAACTAGAAGCCGAATGTGATATCGAGTTGGAATCCGAGGACTTAAGCCTTGATGAGATTGTCAATTCCACGATTGAGTGGGCATCGAGCCTTGTTCATTAGATCCAGAGCCAACAAGCTTGACTCCTCTGTCTCTTGAGTCATCCCCTTCCTTAGAACTGAAAGCCTTGCCCAAGCATCTCAAGTACGCATACCTAGGCGAACAAAAGACTCTATCAATCATTGTTACATCCCATCTGACTGACGAGTAAGAAGAAAACCTTATCATAGTCCTTAGGAAACATAGGGAAGCTATTGGTTAGACAATGACCGACATAAAAGGATTGAGTCCGGCAATAGTTCAACACAGAATTCATCTAAATGAAGAGGCAAAAATAAAAAAGAACCCGCAACGTAGGTTAAACCCTATTATGCAAGAGGTCATGTGAGCTAAAATAGTAAAATTATTAGATAATGGGATAATTTATCACATTTCTGATAGTCAATGGGTCAGCCCAATCCACGCGGTCCTTAAGAAATTCGGCTTTACTGTGGCAGAGAATGAAAACCAAGAGTTAGTTTAAACACGACTCCCTATAAAGATTCGGGTTTGCATTGACTATCGGAAGTTAATGTTGCCATTCACAAAGACCATTTCTTCTTCCATTTATCGATCAAATACTTGAACGACTAGCCGGCCACGAGTATTACTATTTCTTAGACGGCTATTCGGGGTACAATCAAAACTCCATAGTTCCAGAAGATCAAGAGAAGACAGTGTTTACTTGCCCATTTGGGAATTTTGTTTATCGTCGAATGCCTTTCGGTTTATGCAATGCCCCCGCAACATTTCAATGTTGTATGTTAAGTTTATTCTCCGATATGGTCGAAAGATCTTAGAAATGTTTATGGATAATTTCTTCATCTATGGAGACTTTTTCGATCAATGTCTTTACCATCTTGAACTTGTCTTCAAACGATATGCCAAAAAAAATTTGACTTTAAACTGTGAAAAGTGCCATTTCATGGTGCAACATGGGATTGTCCTTGGTCAAGAAATATCTAGAAAAGAAATTAAAGTGGAAAAGCGAAGATAGATTTCATAACTAAGCTTCCCATACCCAAATTTGTGAAAAACATCCGATCTTTTTTAGGACATGTTAGATTCTATCATTGGTTCATTAAGGATTTTAGTAAGATTGCTAGATCTTAACTAACCTTTTAGCCGAGGATATGCCCTTCATCTTAGATGATGGATATCTAACCACTTGGGGAGAAGCTTAAAATGGAACTTATCTTGCACCAATAATTTCTGCTCCGGATTGATTCAAACCATTTAAGATCATGTGCGATGCTTTCGATTTTGCGATAGGCGCTGTCTTGGACAATGTATTGATAACAAGCAACACGTGACCTACTATTTAAGTAAAACTCTTAATGATGCCCAATTAAACATACTACAGCCGAGGAGTTCATGGTTGTAATGTTTGCATTGGAAAATTTTCATCCATACCTACTTGGGACCAAAACCATCATATTTACTGATCATTCTGCACTTCGATACCTTATACTTAATAAGGATGTGAAGGGCTGACTCATTCGTTGGATCCTCCATATTCAAGAGTTTGATCTCAAAATTTGAGATATAAGGGATGTCGAAAATGTCGTCGTTGATCATCTCTCACGTGTCCTAAACGCATTTTCCAACGAGTTGCCAATCAATGACGATTTCCCCAATGAACAACTCTTAGCAACTTTTAGAGAACCATGGTTTGCCGACATAGTCAATGACTTAGGCACAAACCAAACTCTATCTCACTGGTCGAAACAAGATGTATATCAATTCTTGTCTCAAGTCCGATATTTCTTTTAAGAGGAACCTTATCTCTTCAAATATTGTTCCGACCAAATCATTAGGAGATGTATTCCCAATGAGTAAGTTAAGAGTGTTCTATTCTTTTATCACGAGCTTGCATGCGGTGGACACTTTGGTCCTCGTAAAACTGCCAAAAAATTGCTACTAAGTGGGTTTTATTGGCCACTTTGTTTAAAGATACCTTTAACTTTTGTAAGACGTGCCCAAGATGTCAAATGATAAGTAGGGTTTTGAATATAATATGATGCCCCTCAACCCAATTCTAGAAGTAGGACTATTTGGCATTTGGGCATCAGCTTTATGAGTGCTTTTCCTAATTCATTTGGACACCAATATATCTTGGTAGTTGTGGACTATATGTTTAAGTAAGTAGAGGCCATTCCTTGCAAGATAAATGACAAAAATGTTGTTGTCCGGTTCTTGGAAGAGAATATTTTTTCTTGCTTTGGAACTCCTCGAGCCATAATCAGCGATAATGACACTCATTCTGCAATAGAATTTTTGAAGTTCTTATGTGAAAATATGTCATCACACACAAATTGTCCATATCCTACCATCCTCAAACAAGTGGGCAGGTAGAGGTCTCTAATCGACAAATAAAACTTATTTTAAAGAAAACTGTGAGTCAAAACTGAAAAGACTGGTCCACTAAACTCGTAGATGCACTATGGGCCTACCAGACCGCTTTTAAAATGACTCTAGGTAAGTCTTCTTATCGGTTAGTTTTCGGTAAGACTTGCCACCCACCCGTTGAGCTTGAACACCGGGCCTTATGGGTTATCAAGCAATTGAATTTTAACCTAGATAAGGCCGATGCGCTTCGAAAATTATAAATTTCTGAACTTGAGGAGTTGAGCAACGAGGCATATGAAATGCGAAGATCACAAAGAATAGGGTTAAAGTTTTTCCTGATAAATATGTCATGAGAAAAACTTTTGTCCCCTGATAAAAGCTCTTACTTTACAATTCTAGGCTTCATCTTTTTTCAGGAAAGTTGAAATCACAATAGACAGGATCATTCGTTGTTAGGACTGTGTTTTCACATGGAGCAGTAGCGATAAGGCACATTAAGAATGGTAATGAATTCAAGATTAATGGTCAACGTTTAAAACTGTTCTTGAAATCAGTGTCAGAAGCAGAAACAACTATAGGTCTTTTTGATGTATCGGTAACACTACCTCTTTTATATTTCATTTCATGCATATATACATATATTCATTAACTGGAGACAATGCATGAGATAGGTGTGAGGGAGGTGCATTAACGTTTAACAAAATTTTTTTACTAATATTTAATTACTAACATTTAACATAAAAAAATTAACAAAATTTTTTATTATTTTTGCAAGACATATAACTAGTCTTTAAAGAATTAAGAATCCAACAAATTTTAAGATTTTTGATGGTAAGATCAATTTGAAAGAATCCATAATTTTTTACTTAGAGATTAAAAATACTAAAAAATAGATACCATATAGAATTTGTTGACATGATTATGCATCTTATATACACATACGCATAAGTTTTATGCTTGAGTTGATGATAATACCTTATCCATTTTTGAATATATATATATATATATATATATATATATATATATATATATATATATATATATATATATATATATATATATATATATATATATATATATATATATGGAAAATAAACAAATTTGATTATTGAGTAGCTAGGTGCTTTGGCGTAAGCAGGCATTGGTATTTACACGAAAGGTAATTAAGTAAGTTTGAAAATATATATATATATATATATATATATATATATATATATATATATATATATATATATATATATATATATATATGTATGTATGTATGTATGTATGTATGTATTAGCACATCTAATAATCAATCATTTAAGTATTTGGGCCTCAAGAAGGCTTGATATTTATACAAAAGAAAATTAGATGAGTTATAAATATTAAAAAAATGCTTAAAGGGCAACGAATTGGTAATACTTCAAACTTCTTTAAAAAAATGAATTTTTTTATATATATTTAAAAAAGGTGAAGTGGAATCAAATACACCCAAGGTAGAACTATTTTTTACTTACACAAAGATGCAAAAGATTGAAAGACTTAGGAAGGATTGGTACGAAAATATTGAATCTAAATCTCTAAGGAAAAAGGATTAGATTTCTTGATTTTATGATTGAACTTGATTATGCTTAAACTTGTTGGAAACTTTGAGTAAAAAAATTAATAATAATATTTATTTTATCCTTATTTTTGGTTATTCTTTTTATCTTAGTCTTTCTTATCTATTATTTCTTTCACCAGATTTTGTGGTGCAATTCACTAAAAACCCTCATGAGATAAAATTCGTCCTCTAGGGGTAACTTAGAGGTTAACAGTTTGTTGCACGTGCTAAGTGCAATCGTAATTCCTATGAAAGGGAGTTAGTTAGGATAATTATATTAGTTTTTTTATTTTTAGTTTTGCTTGAGGACGATCAAAAGAAAAGTATGGGAGTGTGATTACATTTCATATTTGCATTATTATCATCACATTTGCACATTTACCCTTTGTTTATTTTTATTTAATTATGCTATTTAAACTTTTTTTGCTTATAGTATGTAGTTATTAAAATAGGAAGATAAAGATGAAGGAAGCTTCTAATCTATTCAATTATCCTATCTACATTCAGATTTCAATTTAAACTAATTTGAAATCAAGAAGAAGACAAGGATTCAGAGATAATTCTTATCCTAATTTAGAGATAAAGGAGAAAATTAATTTAAATCAGGTTGCTTAAGCTTCAAGTCAAAGATAAAAGAGGAGAATTTAAATTTAAACTTAGATTAAGAGAAAACTTGCTTCCCAAATTATTTGAAAGGATAAATTTTAAAATTCAGAGTTTAAATGAAGATTCTGAGGATAAATCTTATGATGAATGGTTGAAATAAAGCAACACACCAAAGCACGCACCCAGACCTCCTAAAATACCGCGTTTTCCCTTGAAAAGCCGTGAAAATGTGACATTCCAGAGGACTCTCTGTTGTTGGGTGTATGTGTTCGACTGGAATTCTACTATCTATTTTTCTTATAAATAGAGAGGTAGAGCCTGAGGGAAGAGGCATCTCATAGATCACAATTTAGGATTTCTTCAGTTTTCTCTATTTTTTGAATTTAGCTTTGTAATTCTAGGATTTTATCAAGAGAATTTGTGAAGAAGAAGGAGCTCTTGTAATTAGAAGTGACACATCAATACAAAGGTTTTTCATTATTTTTCTCCCATCTCTTTTGTGTTATTTACTTGCTTTCTTTATTTTAAGCAATCTTCTTCATCCAATATGCTTTGCTTTATTTTCATCATGAGTAATCTCTCCACTACTACTTCTAGTTCTATGTTTGCTTAAACTGATTGAATTTCATGCATGATTAAAACACAGGCAATCTTCATGAAGACTTATGATGATAAAAAAAAGTGAACTTTATTCTTGTCAATGCTAGTTAATAGTTTTTTTTATTTTATGCTTAGATAGGTTTGATAGCCTAATGTTAGATCTAAGCAATTTTTCTTAGGTTATGCTTAGAAAGCTATGATAATTTATGTTGAATTTTGGCTAGTGTGTTTCAATTAGGATTAGCTTTTCATCTTATATCTCTTGCTTAAAGTAGATTTTCTAGGAATACTTTTAAGATTTAACATGAGGTTTAACCTTCATGGACAAATAAGTTAGTGGTGCTAGATGATTAGTGACTATAATCTTTTCTCCTAGTTATAAGAAAAACCAATATTTTCCCAAACAATTTCTTTATTCTAAGAACAATATTGTGTCGAAACGCTTCCATCTCATCTCTCCGTGAGGATTGACCCGTATAGCCAATGCTACTACATTTAAATTATAGGAATTTAGAGTACATCACTCATCAGATAAACACTTTCTTAAACTCTATATTTTCTTCAATCAAGCTTTTGCTAAGATCTTCTGTCGAATCTCCCCTTGACAAATCCTGTTACCGAAGTAGAGTGTACCATCCGTATGTATGCGAACATCTGACCTCAGTCCACCTTTCACTTGTTCTCTGGATTTCTGTAATATGGGATCTTCCTTCTGAACTTCTTTGATTTCTTCCATCAAGGTTGGCTACATTTGAAATGCCATTAACTGTTCTGTTGCGCTGCCCTCCGAATCACTACCAAGTCCAACATTCTCATCCCCTTGAGTAATTCTTTTTGTTAAGTGAGTTGCACTGACATGTCTGTTTCAGGTTTCCTGCTCAAGGCATCGGGCACCACATTGACTTTGCTGGGATGATATTGTAAGTTTATGTCATAATCGTCCATCAATTTGAACCATCGCCTCTGCTCATATTCAATTCTTTTTGGGTGAAGATGTACTTCAAGCTTTGTGGTCAGTGTAGATTAGCACTCGGTCTCCCAGTAGGTAATGTCTCCATATTTTCAATACTAAGATCACTGATGTCTGCTCTAGGTCATGCGTTGGGTAGTTCTTCTCATGTGGTCTCAACTGTCTGAATGCGTAAGCTATCACATGACCATGTTGCATCATTACATATCCTAGATCTTTCCCGTATGCACCACTGTATTCAAGATGGGGGTTGTGATTAACTTGTTCTTCAACTTCTCAAATGTAGAGGCACATACTTTTCTCCTTTCCTGGTGAACTTGGTAAACAGAGTCGCAATCATGGAAAAGTCTTGCACGAACCTTTAGTAATACCCTGCTAATCCAATGAAACTTTTGATTTTTGTCAGTGATTTCAGAACTGTCCAGTTCTTTACTGCTTGAATCTTGCTAGGATCCACTAAGATTCCTTCATTCGAAATAATGTGGCCCAAGATTATTATGCTCTCTAGCCAGAACTCACACTTACTTAGTTTGGCATGGAGCTGTTCTTGTCGGAGTGTCTGTAATACCACTCTCAGGTCTTCTGTATGCTCTTCTTCGTTCTTAGAGTAGACCAGAATGTCGTTGATGAAAAGTACCATAAATCTGTCCAGGTAGGGAGAAAAGATGCGGTTCATCAGATCCATAAAAACTACAGGACTGTTATTCACTCTAAATGGCATAACTAGGAACTCGTAATGACCATAAGGAGTCCTAAATGTTGTCTTCGGGATGTCTTCTTCACCTCTAACTGTTGGAACCTTGATTGTAGATCCAACTTAAAAAATATTTGGGCTCTATAGAGTTGGTCAAAGAGATCGTCGATCCTTGGCAAAGGGTAATTGTTCTTAATGGTGACTTTGTTCAATTCTCTATAGTCGATACACAATCTCTTGCCACTATTTTTCTTATTTGTTAATTACAACGGTGCTCTCTAAGGTGAAGTACTCAGCCTAATCAATCCTTTGTCCAAATACTCCTGCAATTATTCCCTTAATATTGCTAATTCTATAGGTAACATCCGGTATGGTGCTTTGGAGATGGGGGTTGTCCCTTGAACAATATCAATGGAAAACTCCACAGTTCTATCAGGTGAAAGTCCTAATATTTTCTCAGTTACATCTGAGAACTAATTCCACACTGGCATCTTCTTTCCCTTGACTTCTTTAGTGGCACAATCTGTTTGACTTTTCTTCTCGGTAGACTTGCACTCTCCAACAAACTGAAATTCCGACTGGTGTGGGATTCTGAAAATTATTTTCTTATTCTGACAGTCGATCATTGCAGGGTACTTACTGAGCCAAGTCATTCTTATGATCACATCGTACCCTAGGTGTCTAATACGGGTATATTCGCGTCTAACTTTTGGTTACATAATTCTAAAGTGCATGCTTTGCAAACCCGATTAGTAGTACTGCCCTATTCCCTGTACAAATTTCCCATTTGTCATCCATACATACAAAAAGTATAGAATGCGAAGCAGTAAATCTACTTAATATGAAATAATGTGATACATCAGAGTCAAAGAGTGACAAAATAAGAATTGAGTGGACTAAGATTTTACCTATCATTACTTCTCCTGATGCTTCGGCTTCCTCGGTAGTCAAGTTGTAGGCTTGGCCTCTTTCACGGTCTGCTCCAGTTCTTGATCTCTTATGTGCCTGCTATACACTTGCTTCTGGGGAGGAACTGGGGCTCCTATGCCTACAGGTCCTGATTTTTTTCTTATTGGTGGTGCTGAAAGTGCTGGGGTATCGGTGTGGCATTCCAGGTTCTCTTGAACTGACAATCACCTACTAAGTGATAACCAGATTCACATGCTAGACGCAGTGCGTTAGCCATTCTGCAGGTGTTCCTGGTGTGTCTGGGCTTCTGGCAGTACTTGCATATCATCTGCTAAGGGGGAAGTTGAAGTGATCGCTTGGCTAGCGGGGCTCCAATGGGTCTGACTGGATTAATCCCCTCTGTTCGTTTGTGGAAAGGGCCGCTTCAGTGCCTTGTTCTATATCTGGCTCCAATCCGGTTCCGTTCTATTTCACGAGCTATAGTGAGGACCTGAGGGTATGTTTTCAGTTGCAAGGGTATAAAGAGCATCTAAATATACATTTTCAGGTCCTGTTGAAATGTGCTCTTCATCTGTTACCATATAGGGTGCAATCCTGCTTAGTCACAGAATTTCTACAGCGTACTCATCTACCGATCGGTTCCATTGTTGCAGCCTAATGAACTATTCTTCCATCTCTTTCTGAGTCATTGCAGGGAAGAACCTCTCTTAAAAGCTCTTCGAGAACTGGTCCCAAGAGATGGGCTTCTCCAGTCTCTCTTTCTCAGCTAGCCACCAGGTTCTGACTACATCCTTCAACTGAATCTTGACCACTTCTACCTAGTTCTCATCGGGAATCTAGGCTACCTTCAGAAGATCAGTCATGTCGATCAACCAGTGCTCAGCATCTAAGGCTTCTTAGAACCAGAAAATACAGCCGATTGTAGTCACTTGAAATCAGAAACATTCCCTGGTTTCTGCTCCCGGGGCACGACCAATAATCATTGTCGTAGGAGTTCCGTCTGCTACTACTGACTCTCTATCATACCCTGAAGTACTCTCATCGTATTGGCATTCTCCTACTAGACCATCTTGTGAAGCGCCAGGACCACTACGACTTCCCCGTCTTTCCATGACTTGAGTTGATCGAGGAGATGACAAAAAAGAAGCTTGAAGTAAGAGATAGGAAGGGCTTAGGATTCCAGGAATGGATTTCAAGGAGGGAATAAATAACCTCGTATTTGTGATTAGAATATATAGCCATGGCTCGTGTGACCCATTTGCAAATTAATCTCACATTAATCTGCTGACTGCTTGTATTAAAGGTCAGAACCTAGTCTTTGATACCATACTATAACGCCCAGTCCCGGCGGGTACGTGATACTACTGCAACGTATATACGTAGGGCGAGAATACCCTTACATATATACGCTAAGCATCAGTACAGTGCAGGAGTCATAGTATGAAAGTACGTAGTATTATACATTCCAACAAAATAGTACAAGTATTCAATTATCACAGACTGTGATAATATTATAAAAGTATTACATTACCAAGAAGTGTAAAATTATAACTTACAAAATGCAAAAGATTAGAAGATGCTCACGAGCTACAAAAAAACTCTCGCGAGCCGATCAATAGATGGCAAACAGGAAGGATCTACTGGTGGTCCAGTTGCTCCACAAGATAAGCTTGGTCTTTAGCGGAAGCTTCCACTTCAGTTCAAGCTCCGGGATCTAGACAAGCAAGTCCAGGGTTGTTAGAAAATAACCCAACGAGTGTGTAAAATGAAGCCAAGTGATTTGCACAGGCAAACACTCATGTACCGGGAAGCTTGCTGTGTACTCCAATCATACAAGCATATAATAATCAAAATAAACAGTGTAACATGAAATTAGCATCAAATTCTGGTAAATATAGTTAGATTATTATATTATTATTACTCGTCTGACTCGTATGTTTAGGTATGTGTCCCTGCATCGCAGTACACATACATTCACATATGAGTAATATCGAGGTTGATTATTGAAAACTGATCGGGGATCAACGAACCATATTTATAGTGGGCCCCATGCGTATCCGATATAACGACCTCAGGAGCATCTGATACTGAGTCAAAACCGACCACTAAGTCGTAAGGGTAGTGTCTTATTTGTTTGCCCTAGATAGGAATAGAATTTGGAATAGGGGTGCCAGTGCACCCTAACGGAACACCTGGTAGCTCTCAGATAGAATTAAAGTTTCAGTAGCACAATATTTGACCATTATAAACACGTACACATATTAGTTTCATCATTTTCCCCCATCTCCGTGTAAGTTGTCCAATTACTACAGATTCAGTCCATGATGATCGATTTACAGGATTAACATGAATAAAATAACAGGAGGAACCTGTGTGATACATGAATATATATGTATTCTCAGGGTGTGTACATGTTATCAGTGTCAAGTTCCTGTAAAGGTGATAGTCATGAATTAGATAATTAACATGATGGGGGTTATGGTAATGGGTAGAGTGCAACGATACATGACGCAGCGGTCAAAGCATCATGAAAGTGGCAGGTTATATGATATGATATAAGAAAACAGTGTAAGTAAATATTTCAAACTCTTCACAACCATTATAATAATAGTATAAAAATTATTAAACAACTAAGTGGAGCTAAGCGAGGTTGGAGCGAAGTTAGTGTACAAGGCTAAATGCTAACACGCTCGGTATGGCTAACACTCGTGGGCAGCTAAACACACACGACGAAGCGAGTGTATGAACACTATGCTAATGCTCGTGGCAAAGCCACGCTCACAGCGAAGCTACATGATCACACACGTGCGTTGCATGTTTTCAAATCATATGTGTCACATTTTTGCATTTATATTTAAATAAAAGCTGATATTAATGTATTTTAATGTCCAGTGGCGTGCAGGATAATTAAGGAAGAAAAGAGAGAGAATGACAGATTTATCCAATTAAATCCAGAAGTTCAAAAGAAAGAGGATCGATTCAAATGCAGATTTTGTAGAAGTCATCTTATTTGAAGACCGGATATATCAGATGAGATAAATATCAATTAAAATTCAAGCAAAAATGAATTTTTAAAAGCCCAATTGGTTGAGCTGAAGATTAAAGGATATTTCGTCAAATCTAAATCATTAATTCAAATCTTAGAGGATAAACGGATAGAGAGAAGATCAAGCAGAGAATAGAATAAATTTCTGTATAGGCTTAACTTAGTTTTTTCTTTCTCTTTTTAATGTAAATTTTTTATGTAACTGAGATCGAAGAAAAGTTTCATGGGAGAACAAGAGTGATGCTTGTACTGAGAGTGACACCGGTGTAAGTATTCTTCCTTTCTTTCATTGTTATTCAATTCACTCAAAGTTTCTTTTTCTACTCTTGTTTTATTGCTTCTCTCTTCTGTGTTGTGAATCTAAAAGACTCCAATAGCTTGGAAGTTGCCTCGCCCTTGTAAGTGTCGTTGATGGTCTATGATGATGAATAATCATTTCTATGGTGGAAGGTGGAGTTGGGCTGGCGACTGGGGGAGATGGTCGAGGCTGTGCACAAAGCAGGGAGGAGGAGTGATGGGGTTAATGAAGGTGGCGATGTAAGCGGTTTGGAGGCGTTTGGAGGTGGTGATGGTGGTGTTTGGCTGGAGGAGGAGAGGAAGAGGGGAGGTGGAGCTGGTGGAGGCCGATGGCGTGCACGGCTGGCTGGGTAGCTGACCGGGTGTCAAAGGGGAGGGGTGAGAGGGGAATAAGAGGGAGAGAAGAGAGCCAGGGGGAGGGAGAATTTGTGATGGTGGAGGTTTTGAGAGAGGTGTTGTAATTGGGGGTGGTGAGAGACAACATAAGGGAAGGGAATGGGGGATTTGGTGGTCGACCACAGCCATGGGGGGAGGTGCATGGGAGAGGGTGCATGGGGAGAGGGGAAGGCTCTTGGACTCAGGCTGGACTCAAGTCCGTGTCTAGACGTGGGTCCAGAACTAGGTCAGGGTTCATAAAAGCAGTTGAGTACAAAATAATAAATGAAGAAAATCGGGACATGTACCCTAGAGCGACCCGATAATAGCCCTAATAGTAATTAAGTACTAAAATCATGAAAGTTTATTGTAATTTTGTATAGTTTGGCCTAAATTATTCATTCATTTACAATAAAAATAAGAATAGAAAAGTCTACATAATATTAAGCAAAATATCAAAGTATCTAAAACACCTGATAATAAAATTAACAAACAATACACTAAAGCTTGCTTCGAGTTCAGCCAAGCTTTCCTCACATCTTCGAGGGATCTGAAACTCAGACATGTTTCAGAATAATTTAGTTAAACGAAGAGAGTGTAGAATTTGGGTGAAAAAAGTTAAAATAATTATCTCAATGTTACGAAAAGAAGGTTACACAAGAAAGTAATGAGTTATCAATTTGGTTGAAATAAATATGAAGATGTAAAATCATTAGTGTGATTTATATACATGTTTTACATTACTTTTTATGTCTATTATTTGCTATATTTAGTACTGCATGGGTATTTTGTTAGCGTTAGTTTGCAAATTTTAGGTCAAGAGTAAATTAGAAGAAAAAGAGAAAAAATTGACAAATTGGCGATATCAAATGAGCAAAAGAGATGCAGAACCAGAGATCTGAAGTAGAGTTGGAACATCTCAACAGTGCCTTCACGTAAAATCAGAAATTTTACAAAAATATAGGACTGAAATGGACCAAGAGTTCAACCACCCAGCCGCAGATTTCGGCCAAATAGACGTGGATCAGTCAATGGGAAGGCCAATTTAGAGGTCAACACAAGTCAAAAAGCAGAGCGCCAATACAGTAAGAAGTTCGGCCAGCCAACCAAATTTTTGGTCCGCTGGCCGAATTCTGGCGGTGCTTATGGATAATATTTTTCTAGAAATTTGTGTAATTTAAGAAATCTAGGTTTTGGTATTCGACTAGGGTTCTACTGCTCTCTGTCCTATATAAATGCTGTCAAGCCTCTTGTACAATATACAATTTATTATTCTCTTTTATTTTGAGCGAAAATCAATAAAATTCTGTTGTTAGCCATTAATTCTCAGAGTACTTTCAGCAGGAAATTCTTCAAAGCTTCATATTTAAAGGTGCTCTCTTACCTTTCTTTTATTTTCCTTTTAATTTATTCTATTTCATGATCTCTTTCATTATTATAATGTGTTCTATTTTCTTAGTTATGAACTAATTTTTCATAACTAGGAGCATGATGTAGGAATTGTAATGATGATATAAGATTATGCTTTGTGTAAATTCTCCTATGTATTTTATAAAGTTTAAATCTTTTGTATGCTAAGTTGTTAAATCTTGCACTTTATGTTATAATTAGTGTGCACAATTAATCAGAAGGTTAGGTTTCCGAGAGGAGATAACTTAGCAAAAGCTTCTAGGATTAACAACCATAACTCGAAATGTTGAGATGTAAGAGTTATGCAGTCAAATAGGAATATCCATCATACTTAATGCATCTTCTGATTTGCAATCTACTAGATCGAGAGATTGTGGATTCTATATTTAGAAGATAGAATTGGTATTGTTCGAGAGAAAGTACTGATTAGGATAAGGAATTCCGATTATCAGCATGAATAAGATGAATTAACACAAGCATGATACTTTATTTGATTACAATTACCAAAATCATTACCCTAATTCTTTTCTTAATTAAAATAACCCTTTTAGTAATAGTTTAGTTACAACATCTTCCAACTAAATTGATTATTCAAATAGAATTAGGAAAGATTAAGTTGGTACTTGAACAACAATCCTCGGGGAATGATACTCTACTCACTACTATATTACTTGAAAACGATTGGTACACTTGTTATTCGAATTCACTCATCAAGTTTTTGGTGCCGTTACCGGGGATTGTATAGTTTTCAATATCAACAATATCGATTACTGTTCTATTTTGAATTCTGTCTGCAGATCTAACATAAAAATCTTTTTCTCTGCAAGTTTTAGGGAGTTCAACCTCACCAGAACACAGAGTTCGACCATGCAGTCGAAAATTCTGCCAGGTAGTCGAACTCTTATTCTAAAAGGAGGTCTATGGAGTACAACAACTATCAATGATCCTCACAAGGATATGAGCCAATGCAAACATGTTCGTGGTTTGGAGGAAATCATGATCCTACGGTTTGTTCATATTTTCTCAACACCTACATTTACAAACATGCTCGAGAAAATCATCAAAATTCTTTGTGGAGACAACCATCTTATTATCGAGCCTCAATACTTTGTGCCTCAAGAGAAGAAGTCTAGTTGGAAGAAACTATGAAAAGATTAAATAGAACTTTCGAAAGTTTTATAGAGTTTTCACGTTCCATGCAAAGTAATTCCAAAGTAGATCACCAAGGGCAAAAAGATGAAATCATCTCGGGGCATACCACAAGAATTATTCAAAGAGGCCTAAGCACATGAGGATGAAGAATCAAACATCAAGGAGGATTTTGAGTGGTTTTCTAATTATGAGAAGCCTATCTCAGTATAGAAGATACAAGAAATAGAGACCACAGAACAAGAAGATGAAGACATAATATCTTACTGGAAAAATTTCATCAGCAGTAGAGAAGAGTTGTCGGCTGCGCAGCCGAACTTTTGGCTGGACAGCCGTCCTCCTATTGAATTAGAGCTTCTGTTTGTTCCAGAACTTCCTCCAGATTTCCCAGCAAGCAGTGAAGAACCTGAAGTGAAAACAGTTGCACTCAAAACTAGAGTTTCTTTTAAAAGAAAGAAACTTGACTTGAGTATTTATATTTTTGATGAGACACTGATTGAGCAATCTTTTGAAGAGACTTTACTTGATGCATCACCAAGTTTTTACAATGTCAAGTATTTGTCTAAATATATTGGATGTCTCTCTTTGCAGGTTGAAGATACTTTGCCGCATGATGCTGCTGATAATGAGATGATCCGTTGCATAAAAAGTTTAAAGAGGAAAAATCAAAACGAGCGTACACTGAAATTGAAGAAAGCAAAAAAGCAAAGTAGATAGACTCAACGAGAAGTTGACAAAGAAGTTGAGCACATCTAAATCTTCTCTGAAGAGAACGCATTGAGAAAGTGGAAAGCGTTCTCATGGACGGAAGCAATGAATAAAGGTAAGGAGATTAATTTGTTGTAAATATGAATTCTAACTTTTTTTCCTTTTTCTTTGCCCTAGCCCAAAATCAGAGTTTCAAATTAGAAATAGAACTACAAGATGAACCAATTTGATGAAATAAAGTTGACAAACAAGAAAAATTTTGAGGATCAAAAGAGTAATAAGTACGACTGGGTAGCTGAATTTACTGCTACGTAGCTGAACAATTTCAGAATAACAAGTTCAAATTTTTTTCCAGATAAGTATTTCTCCAATGGGGTTATTTATGAACATTACTATTTTTTGCAAATTGATATACATGATTTGTTATTGCTTTTACAAGTTTCAATTAGCATACGTTAATTTTTGGGAGTGATATTTATTTGCTATTATACATATGACATAGATTCATCTTGTACTACATAAGGACATGCTAAGGTTTAGGTATAGGGGAGGGGTCTAGGATTTTTCTTTTTCATTTATTTTTTTCTTTATTTTTAGGTTAGAATTTTTTTAATTCTTTTCTTTTTAAGATTTTTTTATTTCTTTAGTAACTGAAAAAATTTTAAATTTCTGTAAGTTGACCTAATTGTAAGGGATTTAGTAATCATAAAACTTGAATTGGATAAGGAATATCAATTTGATGGAATTTTAAAGTCTTTGAGCAAAGATGAAATTTTTTAAAATATTATTGCTATCTAGAATTTATCCATATGAATATGCATCTTATCTGCACTTACACAATAGTTTAAACTTGGGATAATGAGGATTACTTAATACTTAAACAATAAAAAAGAAAAACTTAATTATTGATTAGCTAAATACTTTCGGCTCAAGAAGCCTTAGTATTTACGTGAAAGATAGTTAGGCAAGTTAAAAAATATATATAAAAGAATATATATATATATTAACAAGTCTAATGATCAATTAACTAGGTATCTTGGCCTCAAGAAGCCTTGATATTTACACGAAAGAGAATTAGATTAGTTTTATATATATATATAAGAAAAAAAAAAGAAGTGCTTAAAGGGCAACGAAATGGTAATACTTTAAGACTTCTATGAAAAAAAATATTTTTAAGTATGTAAGTTTGAATCAAAATCCCAAGTTAAGAACTATATATACTCACAAGATGCATAGGAATAGAAAACTTAGGAAGGATGGTGATATAAGCTAAGATTTGAAAATCTCTATAAAGTAGATGATAGAATTCTTGAAAAGAAACTGAACTTGATAATGAGAGTTTATGGTAAGTAGAGAACTTATACATCAGTGATGCTTACCACTCCAAAAATATTTTGTTTTTCTTTCTTTTTATTTTTTATTATTTCTAACTATCCTTTTTATCTTAATCTCTTCTTATCTTTTAATTCTTTCACTGAATTTTGTAGTTGTAATTCACCGAAAATCCTCACGAGATAACACTCGTCCACTAGGATAACTTAGGGTTTAACAGCTTGTTGCACGTGCTAAGTGCAATCGTGATTCTTACAAAAGTGAGTTAAGATTTTTATTTTATTTTTTCTTTTTAGATTAGGATTTTGCTCGATGACTAGCGAAAAGTAGGTATGTGGGTGTGATGAGTATGATTTATATACATATTTTACATCACTTTTTATGCATATTATTTGCCATATTTAATGTTGCATAGGTATTTTGTTAGTGTTATTTTGCAGATTTTAGATCAAGAGCAAATTAGAAGAAAAAGAGCGAAAATTAATATTGATGATATCAAATGAACAAAAGAGATGCAGAGCCAGAGATCTGAAGAAGAGTTGGAATATCTCAACAGAGCCTTCACGTAAAATCAGAAATTCTACAAAAATCTGGGACTGAAATGGATTAAGAGTTCGACCACCCAGCCGTAGATTTCGGCCAAGCAGCCGTGAACCAGTCAACGGGAAGGCCAACTCAGAGTCAACACGAGTCAAAAAGCAAAGCGCCAATACAGCAAGAAGTTCGGCCAGCCAGCCAAATTTTTGGCCAACTGGCCGAACTCTGGCAGTGCTTATGGATAAAATTTTTCTAGAAATTCGTGTAAATTAAGAAATCTAAGTTTTTGTATTTGATTAGGGTTCTACTGCTCTCTATTCTATATAAACGCTGCCAAGCCCCTTGTACAATATACAATTTATTATTCTCTCTTTTATTTTGAGCGAAAATCAATAAAATTCTACTGTTAGCCATTAATTCTCAAGTACTTTCAGAAGAAAATTCTTCAATGTTTCATCTTTATTGGTGCTCTCTTACCTTTCTTTTACTTTCCTTTTAATTTATTCTATTCCATGATCTCTTTCAATATTATATTATGTTCTATTTTTTTAGTTATGAACTAATTTTTCATAACTAGGGGCATGATGTAGGGATTATAATGATGATATAAGATTATGTTTTGTACAAATTCTCTTATGTGTTTTATAAAGTTTAAATCTTTTATATGCTAAGTTGTTAAATCTCGTGCTTTGTGTTATAATTAGTGCGCACAATTAATCAGAAGGCTATGTTAGAGTCCAAGAGGAGATAACTTAGCAAAAGCTTTTAGGATTAACAATCATAACTTGAAATGTTGCGGCGTAAGAGTTATGCAGTCAAATAGGAATATCTATCATACTTAATGCATATTCTGATTAGTAATCTACTAGATCGAGAGATTGTGGATTCTAAATTTAAAAGATAGAATTGGTATTGTTCGAGAGAAAGTACTGATTAGGATAAGGAATTCTGATTTGTCAGCATGAATAAGATGTATTAGCACAAACATAATATTTTATCTGATTACAATTACCGAAATCATTACCCTAGTTCTTCTCATAATTAAAATAAACCTTTTTAGTAATAGTTTAGTTACAACATCTTCCAACTAAATTGATTATTCAAATAGAATTAGGAAAGATTAAGTTGGTACTTGAACAACAATCCTCATGGGAACGATACTTTACTCACTATTATATTACTTGAAAACGATTGGTATACTTGCCATTCGAATCCGCTCATCAGATAAGACAAAATAGAAAAAAGGGCAACATATGACAATGTGGCAATATCATATTGGGACAAAGAGTTCATTATGTATGGATCACTCTAAAAAAAGAGAGAGAGATGATGTGCTTGAAGTTCAAAAAGATGATCACTCTCAAAAGATAGGGACAATGAGGCATCTGGCAGAAAAAGATAAGGTTGTTGAAAAGAAAAAGACATATCAATACGGGGAAAGAAGATTAGGCCATATGAGAGTCAAGAAGAGACTTTCTGGTTGTTTTGTTCATGTTTGTTGAGTGGTAAAGTTAGGATGGGGATGCTGTGGGGAAATGGGAAGGCTCCTGGACTCAGGTCCAGGTCTAGACGTGGGTCCAGAGGTAGGTTCAGGGTTCACAAAAAACAGTTGAGTACAAAATAATAAATGGAGAAAAATCGGGACACGTACCCTGGACTGACCCAATAACAGCCCTAATAGTAATTAAGTACTAAAATCATGAAAGTTTATTGTAATTTTGTATAATTTGGCCTAAATATATTCATTTATTTACAATAAAAATAAGAATATAAAAGTATACATAATATTAAGCAAAATATCAAAGTATCCAAAACACCTGATAATAAAATTAACAAACAATACACTAAAGCTTGCCTCGAGTTCAGCCAAGCTTTCCTCACATCTTTCAAGGGATCTGAAACTCAGACATGTTCCAGAATAATTTAGTTAAATGAAGAGAGTGTAGAATTTGGTGAAAAAGATAAAATAATTATCTCAATGTTACGAAAAGAAGGTTACACAAGAAAGTAATGAGTTATCAAGTTGGCTGAAATAAATATGAAGATGTATAAGACAAAATAGAAAAAAGGGCTACATATGACAATGTGGCAATATCATTTGGGACAAAGAGTTCATTGTGTATGGATCAATCTAAAAAGAGAGAGATGATGTGCTTGAAGCTCAAAAAGATGATCACTCCAAAAGATAGGGACAATGAGGCATCTAGCATAAAAAAGACAAGGTTGTTGAAAAGAAAAAGACACGTCAATACGAGGAAAGAAGATTAGGCCATATGAGAGTCAAGAAGAGTTTTTCTGGTTGTTTTGTTCATGTTTGTTGAGGGGAAAAGTTAGGTTGGGGATGCTGTGCGAGAGTGGAAACAATTTAGTTTGATTTTGTGGGAGTCTTCTTGTCATGCGTGGGAAGAACTTGACTGATTGTTCACGATGTGAAATGAATTTTATTTTATTTGTACAAAACAAAGAAGAAATATCTATTAAGCTATCATATATATATATATATATTATATATATATATATATATATATATATATAATAATATATATATATATGTGGAGATTCATAATATTCTTTCTCAATTCAATATTAAAATCATTAAAGTTCATCATACTTTTGTAAAATTAATCCAAATACATTTACTACTGAGGAGAATTTTATTTGATCGTTCACACTCTAAAATGAAAATTATATTATTTGCAATCTAAAGAATAAGAAGAACAAAAACTCTAATATAGTGTTCCAATGCTACATGAAATACAATCGTATCAAAATAATAAAAAAGTAAACAATTAAATCGTAAAAAATTAACAATCCTTTGTCATAGTTTAGTGTTAGAATTGTGAAAGTTCATTCGGACACTTTCATTACATTCATTTTTATCGGGGACAATGTGATGGGACTCATACAAATTTGCAAAAACACATCGGATCTCACACTTCCTGATAACAAGTTAATTATATGAGTAGCCCGAGTTCAAGACAGAGAAATTGATTTTTTATTTCAAAAAAAAAAAATTTCGTTGTACTTTTTACTCGAACAGGTTCATGGAAGTACTCGTATAATGTTTTATTAAAATTTAGCTTCAAGTAAAAGACCGGAGAAGTCTCGGAATCATTACGCAAATATCAAAGTACCTAAAAAAAAACGCCTGACAATAAATATAACAAACAGCACAACAGTATGGATTGGACTTGAACGCCGAAGAGCTCACTGCTCACGCGGATTCTCTTCCCCCTATTGGCCCCCAAACTCCCGATGCACTCTCTCTCTCTCTCTCGATTGGCGTCCCGAGAAAACCCTAGCGACAGGTACGCTCAATTCTTGCACCCCCCCTTCGAATTTTCGCACTATTTCTACCAGATTTCTATCCGTGAGATTGAACTGCCGTCTTCAAATCCCATATTTTCGATGAATTTTTGACTGTCTGTTTGTGTTAAGAAGGGAGCTTGCTTTTGTAATTCTGTTAATTTCTAGGGCTTAAAAAGTTGGGGAACCGAACTGAATGAAGTGGGAAGAACCAGGGTCGCTTGATTTTATTACTAATCAAGCAGATGTTATTACAAATTCCAGCTTCTTCTATGAGATGGAGTGAAATGATCATTTAGCTTTAGTGAATCTTTGAGGATGCTTGCCTGTTCGAGTCATGATGTAAAAAAAGTGTTTTTTATATTAATATTAGTTGCTTTGAACGTAATTAAACGTCTCTCTGGTTGAACTAATCAAGGTTATTAAACTAAGCACATGAGGTTAATTAGGTTCAAGCTTGGCGAGGGCTGTCAAAGATATAGAAGGACTACAAAAAGCTTAATCTAAGATTTTGGAGAAAAGGAAATGAGAAAAGGAAGAGCTCTTTGTTTAAATCTATGGATAGACATTTGAACTCATATTTGAAGACATCCTCTCTAAAAGTGTCTTACCCGATGAAAACTCTTAAAATTTGATTAACCTCTAAAGTTTGCGACTCTCATGGGGATGTAATAGTTATATCAGCATGTTAATCTGATTTATCATCTCGGATATGGAAACCGTGTCTGTTGCAGGGTGTGAGGAGCCAGGGGTTTGTGGGCTTGTGTAGAAATTGCATGGAAGGTCTCATGATTTAGTAGTGTTTTGCCAGGTGGTTACCCCATGAGAGCTTCATTGGACTTGTGGTGAATGGCGACGAGAGCTAGTGAAGTGATAATTATTTTGGAAATTGATTCCTAGTACAATGTTATCCGAAGTAGAACTGATCCACTTTTTAGATTTACATGAAGTAAAATGATCTTGGATGTTGACGGGGAGAATTATTGTACAAACCGAAATCTGGATACCTTGATGAGGAAGGATATGCTTGATTTTGTTGCTAAGCATAACAATACCATGTGGATTGTGAAAACAAATTCCTATCTTTGGCATGTGGACTATAGCTTCTTGATAGGAAGAAAATCCATGATTTTGAGTTGATGGTTGAAGTGTAAATTTATAACGCGGCTATTGCTAGGTTTCATGGAGCTATATAATCAAACAAATTGTGTGTTTGGGTCATATTTGCCTATACAAGATATTAGCGGATAAACATGACATGATGGTTCTTGTGATGTTTGAAGGATTGCTTGTACCTCCGTGCGATCTCGCGCTTTTGAGGATAAATATGTTCCTGAAATGGTTTCTGCATATGAAAAATATATGGATGGGTTTAACATGGATAACAAACTACCTAGTTTAAGGCAAGACATACCAAAACATGGATAGCAACTACCTTTTCTTATCTAATATCTGAATAATGGATGAAGATGGAACTACATTTAACACAATCAGAATATACGAACTAATAGCTAGTGTGCACTAGTATGATACATATTTCTCATTCTAGAAAATATAATCAAATTAGAAATTAAGTGATGTAATACGGGAGGATCGCAAAGGGTTTTTTGAAGGAAGAACTAAAAAAGGGAATTAGGTTTTCAAAAGAAAGAGATAAGAAAAGAGAATAAATTTGGGATTCGACCCCTTGCACCGCGGGCTTCACGCCCCTTAACCACGGGCTTCACACCCCAATTTTGAGAATTCAAGAGCTCTGAAATATTAACTGGAAAATATAATTCATCATTGTCTACTAATAAAAGAAGCCTGGGGCCTATTGGCTTCACAAAAATTCTAGTTCTAACCAATGTGGTACTAAAAAAAATAGAAGAAATAACTAAACTCAAGACTAAACTAAGACATAGAAAAACAACTGGCAATGGTGATGTCCTTATCATTCTCCCTGGGGTGGGAGAAACATGTTGAGTAGGGCTTTCCTCATGAAGCATCTTAATCGGTCATAGTGGTGGTCAAAGAATCAGCACTAGTGCGTCATGTCGAGACCAAGGTGCTGGAGGTGGAACGGGCTTCCGTGACAGATCGACTGCAGTCGATTGCAGCTCAAGCAAGAAAAATACAGCATAACAAGTCAACTCAGTTCTACTGAATCTAATCTACATATTAATATGCCAATCATCTGTGAAACTGTTTCCTGTAAAAAGATCTGCAGGAGTCGTACCACTAGGCGATCTCAAGGCTAATGAGGACCTCATAGCTGCCAAAGACGGTACTAGCTCCATGGCCGGCTCTGCTGGAAAATCTATAAGGGTTTCAATAGGGAGCTCTTCAACTTCTGTGGGCCGTGAGGAAATTTCTTCTTGTGTTGATACAAACTCAACTTTTGGTCGACTCTGGTTCAACAATTGTCATGCTTTCTAGAATCTTCCCCGCGCAAGCGAGGATCTTCTTACATTCAGCGACTAGATCGCTGTATTATGGCCTCTCAAGGTGCGGAGCATACAGAGTATGAAGATTTTGTAAGACAAACCAATCTTAACAGTTGATATGACTATCTTTCTATCACCAATAAGCTTTTCTAACCAACTTCATTTGAGTATATTGACACTTCTGCTCAGATGTCGGAGAGATAACTGAAGAAATTTTCAAGATGATTTTTCTAATTTTCATACTCATAATGATCACTAAAACCTCGAAAGTACGGGATAGCAGCATTCATATCTTGTTCAACTTCCTTGTCATCTGCATCAGTATTATATACATTTCACAAAAGTAAAATTTCATAAATAAACTTTCAGTGCATAGAGATCAGAAGTTACTCAAGAAACACAGTCCTTCTGTTGCAGGAACAATATCGGTATCAAACAGAGGCTTGTAGAAGTCAAATTGATGTCCAAAAGCTGTGATCTCTTTTCAATAGTTTTGGGACTCAGTTGTGGATTCAATGTTTCAAATGAAACTCGAATCAGACTCCAGATGGGTTTGAAACGGGCTTCGAAATATCACTGTACTGCTGCTGGACTGAGTTGACTCAGTGGATTCATTGAGTTGAACCGGGTTGGGTCTAACTCGGGCCGAGTCAATTGGTTGAGTCTGAATTGTGGGTTGGGTCTCGGTTGGGTCCAACACGGGTCGGTCAACCCGAACTCAAACCCGATCGAGTACAAACAAATAGATCAGATTAGGTTTTTAACAAACCCAAATGAACCCACATAAATTCACCCACCTCTTTCTTTCCCTGCTCGAAACTAGGGTTCACAAACCCCTTTGAGTTGGTGGCAGAGCATAGGCGGCGGCGGCGCGACGGTGATGACGAATCGACGATGACTCTGCTCTGAGATGAAGATCTGACGGCATGGGACTGTGTGGCGTCGGGATGAAGGGGATGAAGGAAATGAAAGGGAGATCACGGTGGCAGAGTTGTCTCGACGAAGATCTAGGCAGGCGAGGTTGTCGTGATGAAGTTTGACGACGAGTGAAACTAGTCAGAGATGATTGAGGGTGAAGGAGATCTGGCGCCGGCGAAGATCTGGACTTGATCGGTGGCACAGAGGACGAAGGAAGCAACAACAGGGATGAAGGAAATTTGATCGGCGAGGGTCGGCCCTTCACCTTAGTTTTTATGATGATTAACTTATGAAGTTAAGTTACTAATGATTTTGTGTTTATTAAGTTTCAGATATTGCTCAAGATCTTGTAGGTGTTTAACTTCAACAAAGGATTCAAAATCGAGTTTTGAAGTTATCACGTGATGATTCAAGAGCTCGCGCGTCAAGATCGCATCTAGAACTCAAGAGGAGTCAAGCTCATGGATCGTGTTTGGATCGAGTCTTCTTGGAGAAGAAGATCGATAAGAAGACTTCGGTTAGGTTTGTTTGTTTATTGTTTAGATCTTGTGTAAGGATAGTTTAATTTTGAATTGCGCAAGTATTCATACACAAGTTTAATAGTTTTGGTTTCAGTTTAACCGTTTTGAATTTTCAAGAGTACATCTTTTGATTTCATGAATAGATTTCATCAAAAGTAGTTTACATAGTTTATATGTATATTGGATTTCATCCATATACATTAATGGTTCACATTATTTAGAAAAACTTATTTTAATGTATATTTAGTCATGTGTTTAAAGTTTAGTTTTTATCAAAACTTAGTTTGGGATTTATTGTCAAAAACAAAGGTATATCATTTACCATGTGTATTGGATTCTATCCATGCACATCATGCTTTAAAAGTGTTTTAATTTCTTATTTTTGTACTTATACAAGTTTTGGAGAAAACCGATTTCTATTTCAAAATCTAAGTTTTGGAAAATACGATTTTCAATCAAAGCTTTAATTTCTATGCCTAAAAAATAGTTCAAATTGTTTGTAATATGTGTTGATTTTTGATCATACATATTTGTACTTTAAAGTATTTACATGAACCTATTTTTGTGAAATTTAAGGGATTTAAATAAAATTTTTATGGGTTTTCAAAGTTAGATTTTTAAACCTGAAAACCTAGTTTTGGGCTGTTGTCGGCCGACGGATCGATCGATCGATCGACGCCTGGTTCGGTTTACCGGGCGGTCGACTGACGTGCACAAAATGTGCACAAGCCTAAGTCCTTGGGACGGTCGACTGACCGGTCGACCGTAGCAAGGGGCGATCGACCAATCGGTCGACTGACTGACACTACCCATGTCTCGGGTAGGGGTCGGTCGACCGAATGGTCGACTGACAGGCCTTTGCCTTGGGGCCGATCGACCGGGCGGTCGACTGACGACCTTAAACGGTCGAAAATTCGACCGTTGGGCAGTCGACCGAGTTCTGACCTTTTCTGCACCCCAGCAGCTATATTTTTAGAGGCTATAAAAAGGGTTTTTGGGACTAGTTTTCATGAAGTTTTTCAAGAGCAAAATTTTTCCCACTTCTACGTTTTCAGCAAGTTTTCAAAAGAAGCTTTTAAGCCAAAACTCTCTATCTTTATTTGTTTCAAAGTTTATGAAAAATCAAAGAAAAAACAAGCTTTGAGAATTTTAGTTTTGTTCTTCAATTTCATATCTATCAAGAGTTTTTCCCAAGTGTTTTTTGTTTATTTTTCAAATACTTTGTTTCCTCACATACTTGAGCTCTTTATTGCAAATCTATCTCTAGGATCTTGTTTGTGAGGTGTTTTTTGTGACCCTTTGTGATCACCAAGAGATTGTTTGTGATCTAAGTGATCACCAAGTTGTAATCTTTCTTTGCTTTGCGCCTATCCTCTTGTGTAGAGGTGTGAGAGTTGGAGTTGTGTACTCCCCGTTTGTATTTATAATTCCTTGGTAGAGGCCCCATTGTGGAAGGTCCTGTGTGAACATAGTGAAAATCCTTCTGTCTGAAGGCGGGGACGTAGAGCAGTGGCTCGAACCTCGAAACATATCATCGTGTTTGCGTTTGATCTTCAACATCTCAACTCTCATTTCTTTATATCTTGCATTGTTATTCTTGCTCATAGTTACATGCTTGATATAGTTTGTGTGCTCACACTTATATTGAACCAAGAGAGCTATTAAAGCACCTCAACTCATAATTCAGAGGAATCGTGAGGAGTAGGACCATAGCCCTTCACGGGGAATTCAGACTCACTCTTGGTTATACATAGTGTGTGTTTAGCATTTAGTTTTTATTCCGCATTATTTGTCCTAAATTAGCACTACACCTATTCATCCCCTCTAGGTGTACTTTCAATTGGTATCAGAGCTAGCGCTCCTGATATTAGGTTTAATCACCTTGGAGTGTGATCCTTTATTGCTAATCTAGTATTTATTTTGCACACATATTTATTTACACTCATGGATTATCATGCACCTCCCATGTATGATGTTTCCAACATTGACATGTGAAAAATTAAAATGAGTGCTTACCTTAAAGCCCTAGGATTGCATGTTTATCTTGCCACTACCATGAAATCTTATGTTGGTAATGACAAGTACTTAGGGGCTAATGCACAAGTCATGGATGCACTAAAGCACACACTTAGCAAAGATCATCTTTCTTTGATTTCTTATTGTGATTCCGCTTTTGCATTGTGGAACACATTCACCTTTCTCAAGGAACAAGCTTAACATATTTTGGAGAGAGAATCAAGAAGAGATGAGTTCGACCAAGCTTGCTTCATGGTCTAAGGGAATGACTCCCTTGAGGTAATTTCCGACACTCATCTAGATGATAGTGTTAGCTCTTTCAATGATCATGATGGCATGAATGCTCATGCTTTAAATGAAGAGCTTTCCATGTTTTGTGAAAACTTGTTAGAAAAATATAAACTTTTGAAAAAGAAGAGTTTTTGAATTAAAAGAAGAAAATAAAAATTTGTTTTCAAAACTTATTATGGTTTCACAAGAGAAGGTTGAGGTTTCAAATGAAAGGGATTTATTAAAAGGTCAACTTGATCTTATTTTAAAAGAAAATGAGATTTTGAAATATAAAAATGATTTTGATGTTGTTTTGAAGAAGAATGATGTTTTTGTCTTCAAAACTTGATTTTGTTTTTAAAAAAAATCATTCTTTAAAAAAATAAATTGCTTTGATTTCAAAAGAATTGGATTTTGTTTCAAAGAAAAAGTTTCTTTAAAAAATGATTTTGATGCTCATGTTTGTCATGTTTCTATTGCTTCATTTTCTATTGATAAACATTTTCATGCTTCACATCTTCTATTGATGATGATATTTGTATGATGGAGAAGAGTGTAGATTGTTTGGGCTCCACTTTGAGCCAATGTGTCATGAACCACACAAGATTGGAATCCATATTTCGAAAGAAACATGCTCCACATATGCATGCACACCTTTCATGCATACACATGCTCATCATGCTCACACACATGATTCAATGTATGCTAGTGTGTACACTTGTACACATTGTGGTCGCAAGGGCCACCTTGCAAAATTTTGTTATGATAGATTAGATACTTTGAATTTTGCAAATAAACATGTGTGGATTAGGAAAGGTGTTAACCCTGGAGGACCCAAGAAAATTTGGGTACCAAAAATCACTCTATTTCCTTTGATGTAGGTGTGGGCTCTCACAACGTGAGAGTATTGGTGCCTTAATGGTGGATACATTCTGAGCTAAATGGTCATAATTTTGAATGCATCACTTTCAAGGTAGGTTTGGTGGAAGAACCACCATGTTTTGAAGATATAGAGATTAGTTCATTTGGTTTGGTAATTATCTCTAACCCTTATTTTTGTTTACATGCTTTTTCATTGTTGATTTTTAACATGTCTTAGTTTTCATGTTCATTATGTTTAAATGCAATGATTATTAGACTTGTGATATACATATATAGTATTTGAGATACACCCATGTTCATATCGATTTATTTCTTTTGTCGCACTTTAGTTTAGCTATTGTGTATATCCTAGTTCTAATAACACTTGCATTTACACTAATGATTTCATAACTATGTTTTGATGTTTTGTGCACTTCATGTTTTGATTAAATGTTTAAATGTAACTTTCATTAAAACCTGTGATTATATTTGTATAATTAGTGAACTACACTTGATTATTATGTTTGGGTGTTTTATTGCTCATGTGTACTCATTAAATATACTTGTATAACCTAGTTTTGATGGCTCTTATATTTACACTTGTATTCCCAATTCTGTATATGTTTAGCTTCATGTATATGTATATTTTGTTTAAAACTATATGATATACATGTTCTATCCTAGAGTCACTTGCTTAACATACCATGTATTCTATTATGGACTTTTTTTATGTTTGGGATAAATATGTATGCTTTAGTTTTGACAAAACACATATGCCTTGAAGTTTGTTTAGTTTTTGATAAAAATAAATTTTCTCGTGTTTTTATGGTTTCATGTTTATGAAAAATGAATTTTTTTATTTGAGCTCCATTGATTTTTATCCATGCATATGTTTCCTACATGATTCTTGCTCACTCAATATATCTTGTTTACTCATGATTTTGGATTCATGAGCATTGTGTTTTATAGACTTTGAGTGTCAATTTTTGTGTATTTAGTATATTTTCTTGAGATATATATGTTTTTATTCCTTACTTGAAGGATTTCGTACTAGTTTTCAATTTTTTTTAAACTAGTCTTTATTCTTCAATTGGTAGAGTTTTCAACCTATGCTAAAATTATTTTCAAAATATTATTTTTGAAAACTTCTGTGTATGTCTTAATGAAAATCTCTTTAATTATGTGCATAATAAGGGTGGTGTTATGAGATACACATGATTCCTTTGCTATATCATTTTTTGTATACTCTTGTTTTCTGTATATGTATGCATTATATTTCAATTGATATTTAAATTGATCATACATACATAGATATGTTTTCTTGTGCTAATCAACATTGTTTACACATATATGTTTTATAGCACAAATTGATTTCATGCTAAGCTTGATTCATATTTTTAATAATAATTGGTATCTTTACAAGCTTATGCATTAGTTTAATTGGTATTTCATAAAGAGGGAGAAAAATTCTTAATTTATCTTTCAATTGTATTTATTTTCAATTGGTATCTTACTCACTCTTTATGAAGAAAATATTTTTTTTAAAAATGCTAACATTTTCAATATTGGTATCAATAACCTTCAATTGGTATTATTTTCAAATTGGTATCTATATTGCAAAATGATTTTAGTATTTACCTAAAAAAATTTGGTTTAAAATTTACCTTCAATTGGTATCATTTCTTTTATTAGTATCAATTGGTAAAAAAATTGTTTCTCTTTTAATTGGTTTCTTTCAATTGATATAAAAATATGTTTTATTGGTATAAAAATTTGTTTTGGTTTGTATCCCCTATATGCTAGGGGAGCTTAACATCTCCTTTACATATAGATTTATGACGAGTGTGGTATATAAAGAAGAGCTTGACCTCTTTTCTTTATACAGTACATGTGTGTAGGGGGAGTTTACATCTCCGCTTATGCATTGTATATTATGCTTATATGAGTTCGGGTTTAGTCATCTCTTTCTTCATGTAATGCATGTATGCAGGGGAAGTTAACTTGACGTTTCTCCTCTTTATGAATTTATATCGCATATACTTTTATCATGTTTTTTCACCTCTTTGTTGATGATTGACAAAAAAGGGGAGAAGATTAGTTTATATATGCATGTTTTTGATTATGCGTATATGTTTATGTTTATTTATATGTGCATGTTTCTCTTATTTATGTTTATGCATACATACATGTGTTTTTATTTATAAGCTTTATTGAATATCTTTGACATCTGAGCTACTTGAATATCTTCATGTTTTATGCTATGCATGAGATAAGGAGCTTCTATGAAGCTCATCTTTAATTCATGCATATATAACCTCATAAGTTTTGTCATCATCAAAAGAGGGAGATTATTAGCCCAAAGGCCCTTCACCTTAGTTTTGCTGATGACTAACTTATGAAGTTAAGTTACTAATGATCTTGTGTTTATTAAGTTTCAGATATTGTTCAAGATCTTAGTAGGTGTTTAACTTCAACAAAGAATTCAAAGTCGAGTTTTGAAGCTATCACGTGATGATTCAAGAGCTCGCGTGTCAAAACACATCTGAAACTCAAGAGGAGTCAAGCTCATAAATCGAGTCATCTTGGAGAAGAAGATCGACAAGAAAATTTTGGTTTAAGTTTGTTTATTGTTTAGATCTTATGCAAGGGTAGTTTAGTTTTGAATTGTTCAAGTATTCCACGCATACACAAGTTTAATCGTTTAAATTTTCAAAAATACATCTTTTGATTTCATGAATGGATTTCAACAAAAGTAGTTTACATGATTTATGTGCATATTGGATTTCATCTATATACATTGATGGTTCACATTGTTTAGAAAAACTTATTTTGATGTATATCTAGTCATGTGTTTAAAGTTTTGTTTTATCAAAATTTAGTTAGAGATTTATTGTCAAAAACAAAGATATATCATTTACCATGTGTATTGGATTCTATCTATGCACATCATGTTTTAAAAGTGTTTCAATATCTTGTTTTTGTATTTATACAAGTTTTGGAGAAAACGAATTTTCATTTCAAAATCTAAGTTTTGAAAAATACGATTTTCGGTTAAGCTTCAATTTCTATGCCTAAAAAATAGTTCAAATTGTTTGTAATATGTGTTGATTTTTGATCACACGTATTTGTACTTCCAAGTATTTACATGAACCTATTTTTGTGGAATTTAAGGGATTTAAATAAAACTTTTATGGGTTTTCAAAGTTAGATTTTTAACCTGAAAACCAGTTTTGGGCTGTTGTCGGCTGACCGACCGGTCGACCGATGCCTGGCTCGGCCGACCGACGTGCATAGAATGTGCACAAGCCCAAGTCCTTTGGACGGTCGATCGACCGATCGACCGTAGCAAGGGGTGGTCAACTGATCGGTCGACCGACTGGCATTACCCATGTCTCGGGTAGGGGCCGGCCGACCGAACGGTCAACCGACAGGCCTTGCCTTGGGGGCGGTCGACTGACGGCCTCAAACGGTCGAAAATTCGACCGTTGGCCGGTCGACGACCGACAGGTCAATTTTGACCTTTTCTGGACCTTAACGGCTATATATTTTTTTAAAGGTTATAAAAAGGGGTTTTTGGGACTAGTTTTCACTAAGTTTTTTAGGAGCAAAATTTTCTCACTTCTCTCAAGTTTTCAGCAAGTTTTCAAAAGAAGTTTTTGAGCCAAAACACTATCTTTATTTGTTTCAAAGTTTTTGGAAAATTAAAGAAAAACAAGCTTTGGGAATTTTAGTTTTGTTCTTCAATTTCATATCTATCAAGAAGTTTTTCCAAGTATTTTCTTTGTTGTTCATTTTTCAAACGCTTTGTTTCCCCACATACTTGAGCTCTTCATTGCAAATCTATCCTCAGGATTTTGTTTGTGATCCTTTGTGATCACCAAGAGATTGTTTGTGATCTAAGTGATCACCAAGTTGTAATCTTTCTTTACTTTGTGCCTACCCTCTTGTGTAGAGGTGTGAGAGTTGGAGTTGTGTGCTCTCGTTTTGTATTTGAAATTCCTCGGTGGAGGTCCTTTGTGGAAGGTTCGTATGGACATAGTGGAAATCCTTCTGTGTGAAGGCGGGGACGTAGAGGAGTGGCTCGAATCTCGAAACATATTTTTGTGTTTGCATTTGATCTTCATCTCTTAACTCTCATCTCTTTATGTCACGCCCCGTTTCCTAAAATACGGAATACGGGTACGTGACGATGACCAGCAGATACTCACGAAGAGTGAAATCTCTTCCATCAGTACCTCAGGCTGTGAATAACGAGCAGGATAGCACACATATATGCATATACACCAAGCGCAAGATAAAATCACATATATGAAATACTGAAATATGAACAATCATCTACTATATCTGAATAAGACGACAGCAACAACAACTAAGCCATTTGTCCCAAGTATTTGGGGGTAGGCTACATGAACCAAAAGAGAATTACGCCGGATCAGGCATATGGATCAGCTTTCTCCACTCATTCCTATCGAGCAATATGCCTTCACTAAGACCGTTAGCCTCTATATCTTGTCGTATTACCTCCATCTATGTTTTCGTCGGTCTCCCCTGCGCTCTTTAAACTTGCCTTAATTGATACGCTCTACTCGTCGGACTGGCGCATCTGAACAAGACAAGCCAAGAAAAAGAAACTGAACTCACTGGAGAACAATTGAACTAGAATATGTTCTACAATCAGCTCACTATATCGGCTTGCTATTTAGATACTAAAAAAAATAATAATGGCCCATCAGAAGCGGACCAGCAAGAGTACACGAAGGAAAAGAATAGTAAAAGAGAATAAGAAAATACAGTAATAGTACAAGTAGGGCATTGAAATAAGAAGTACGATATGTTGGGCAGTATCGAGAACTGAAAGTAATAACAATAACAGGAATAATAAGACGATAGATCATGTACAAGAAAGTCGTGCATACATAGTGTGACATGTATATAATGAACATGAGATGTCTTGGACGAGTAACTGTTATGTAGTATAATCACAGGATCACAAGAACACGAGATCACAAGATAAAATAGCATGGTAAGTCCAGGAACATCATGTAGTCAAGATAATGCATGTCACATGAGTCTCAAATCTCAGTGCCATGAAAATGTAAGTCAGATACTAGATCACTTAAGACAATGCAGAATATGATGCAAGTGTATATCTCTAGCATATTTTATTACCTAACTAATGCAATCATTCTGTGCCCCATCTTACGTACAACTGCATATCAAACAAGTGACCGTTAGTGGATCCTGATAGCAGGGAGAAACAGTTCACTGTACTCAGGTATCATGTAAGATGTAATAACAGGAGCGCGCATAAATAACAAGATCACGTGGTGGCATCCAAACTCACAAGGGGTCGCCCTTTCAAGCACACCGCCTTAGATTTTCCCTGCTACAGTCTCCCCCAGTAACCCCGGCTTTGTTAAATTATTAATCAATTGCAAATGCAAGATAGTGTGTGACTCGTGTAACAAGATCAAGAATCAGTATTCAAAATATCAATATCAGATAGT
>JAVJIF010021410.1:0-56986 GCA_038442645.1 Agave tequilana
CTTTATATCTCTATGAATGATCCGTGGATGACCTGATGAACAATAGCAAGAGAGTGATAAACACTAAAAAAATTAAACATCAAGTCATTTATAAGCGGCACGGAATATGTGAAAAGCGTGCGAGTGCGTGTTTTGAGAGAGAGAGAGAGAGAGAGAGAGAGAAGAGAGAGAGAGAGAGAGAGAGAGTATTACAATCCTCATGCAGGTAAGCAAGCCCACGAGCTGCACCTGTTGCAACCTTGACTCTGATTGCCCAATCCAAAACAGGTCTTCCTTCCCCTGCAAATGAAGTCGAACTTAATAGTTAATACTTAAGATTATGAAAATTGAGATTTCTACAATTCAGAAGCAACTAAATGATTGCATCTAACCATGGAGATGATAATGAAGTGTATTGTTAGGAACATAGTCATAGACAAGAAGCCTTTCACTATCTGCTATGCAATATCCTACAAGGGAAACCAAATGACGGTGGTGCACACGACCAATAATCTCGACTTCGGCTCTAAATTCACGCTCCCCTTGCGAACCACCGACTTTGAGTTGCTTGACAGCCACTTCCCTCCCATCTGGCAGGCATCCTTTATATACACAACCAAATCCACCTTCGCCCAAAAGATTCTGAGCTGAGAACCCATTCGTAACCTTGTATAGCTCGTCATAGCTAAACCAAGATTTAGAATTGCCTAGCCCGGGGTCAGGTGGTGAGTTCATGTATCCATGGCTCCCCGTCCCAGAGCTATGATATACAAGAGGAGCTGTTGGAGACCGTGGATAGGATGATTCTGATGAGTTAAAGCAACCACAGTTAAAATCTAATGTGTATAAATGCCAAGCCACTAGCATAAAGCCGTAACTCCAAGGTTGTCACATTACCTGACATTTGAGAAGATGCAAGTGGTGATGGCATGACAAACCCTGCTGCATAGCCACCGTTCCTCCTTTTTCTCTTCCTGAAATACCACGCAGCTAATCCTACCAGACTGAGAACCAAGAGACTAGTTACCACAGCAACCGCCACAACAACTCCAGTCTTCCCTCCGCCGCCTCCCCCGTTGTTCCGTCTCCGTCCCCGCAGTCACATTTGGACCGAAAGTAGATGACTTGTTGCCACTGGGGCTAATTGGATTCGTTGGAACGCCCGATGGGGTGGTGGGAGAGGGTAATGGTGGAGAAATAGAGGGAATTGGGGGAGAATGTACAGAAGGGCCCACGGGGGGTGTGCCACCAGAGGAATTGCTGGGAGGAGGGAAAGATGGAGAAGGAACGGATGGCGGTTGTTCCTTGGGGGGAGGCGGAAGGGGTTGAAGGTGGCGTTTGAGATCTCGAAGGGGGAGGGGGCTCGGAAACGGGTGACGGGGGTGAAGGGACGGGAGGGTTAGCCGATGGGGTGGTGGGGATGAAGCTGTAGGTGGTGTGGGCAACGTAGGAGGAGGGGGAGAGACGGCAGGTGGCGGGGATGAAGCTGGGGGAGCTGGGGGAGGCACTGTAGGTAGTGAAGGCGGAGGTGGGGAGGCCGAAGGGGGGTCAGCTTTAGATGGGGGAGGAGTCAGTATAGGAGTTGAGGGAGGGGAAGAAGAAGGTGGGGGTGATGATGCTGGAGGTGGGGGCGAAGGAGAGGCCGGCGGAGGGGAATTGGCCGCTGGAGGAGGGGAATTCGGAAGAGAGGGAGGGGGAGGAGACGCCGCAGGGGGAGGGGAAGTGGAAGCCAATGGAGGAGGAGTTCCCGAAGAGGCCGGGGGCTCAGAGGTGGCCTCAGGCTGGGCACTGGGAGGTTGTGAAGCTGAAGGTGGAGGAGATAGTGGTGAAGGTGGTGGTGGAGGTGAGGAAGAAGATGAAGATGGCGGAATCACAGAAGAAGAAGGAGAAGGAGAAGCAGAGGAAGCCATGATCTCGTCACCAAATCTCAACAGCTTCCTCTCTTCCTATCAGCTAACCTCAAATCAATCCATAATCTCCCATGCCCCAGAACTCCAAACCCTTCAAGCACGAGCAAAGATCCAAACTTTCCTCTTCTCACAGTATCAAATCTCCCAAAATTCACTCCAACAATCCCCAAACTCACACAAGTCAAATCTACAAACACCTTACGAGCACATCTCTAAACTTCCCACCTATGTTGCCCCACACAAAAATCCAATCTTTTTCAAAGATTCCTCACCAAAAAACCAACCCAAACGAAACCCAGATCCAGAAAAGGTAATTATCAAACTAAATCCCTAAACATAGCAAAGACAATGTAGCATTCTTTCAACAAAAAACACCCAAGAGAAAAAGGCAGCATATATCCTTTAAAAACAAAAGATGTCCCCTTTAGCTAATCAAGGGGGGGGCCTTGAAGAAGACCAACGTGAGAGCCACTCAGAGATGATTACGTTAGAGAGAGAAAGAGTGTGCAGGTTCTAAGAGAGAGAAAGTGAGAACGCGAAGACCAGAGCTTTTTCAATGGAGAGAGCAGAGTCTATGGTCTCCTCTGCTGCGGGGAAGAAAAATGGGTGTGGTCACCGCAGAGGTGAAGTTACCCGAGGGGGTGGGGAATTAAATAACACGTTTAAAACGGCCAGCTCAGCTCCAAAAATTACGGCGGCAATAAAATATTGGTGCCGGTTAATGCGGGTCGTGTCTTAAACTGGATCCAATAAGACATTCTCGAACCCAAGTAACCTTATTTACGAATTGACAAATATCTACCAATGCTAAAAAAGTTTTACATGTATTTATATTTTACTTGATTATATGGGCTAAATTTGAAAAAGTAAACAATGTTTTGCTACTTCACGTTAAAAGATCAAAATGTTAGCAAAGGGCTAACTTTGATCCCTCACGAATTTAATTTGGATTAAATATGATCCAAATCAAATTGTAGCTAGATATGTAGATAGCAACTCAATTTTTCCTAAATCATATGAAAAAATACTGAGAGAGCAGAGAGAGAGAGAGAGAGCAAAAGAAATTACAATTTTGCAAAAGTGAATATTCTAATTAGGATAGCCAACAACTAGAAATTCTTGAGGGATATGTCTAGACCTGATCACGGTTCGCCGGCAAATCAAACCGGAAATTGAATCGTTCAAACCCAAATCGAACTGCACCGACAAGAAGCCAGTTTCGAGCCGAACCGGACTAGTTCGGTTCCAATTTTGGTTCAAAACTGGCATTTTAATTTATTTTTTTTTTCAAATCGAATCGAATCGAAAACGGAACCAGTCCTCACCGGTAAGGTTCCGGTTCCTCAGTTTGAGGAACCGGGTCAGGTCTAGATATGTCCCTCTCCCTCTACAAATTTAGCATGGAGAAGCAACACAAGAAATAAAAAAGGCAAATTCCAACCAAACATCCAGACTAGAATCCTATCAGCTTATCGGGTTTGGATCCGGATGAGACATCGATTCGGGCTTCGGATTATCTAATTTCAATATTTCTCTTGAAACACTACAACATTTAAAAGAACGTAAATAGAAATTGAAAGATTTTCTTGTTGAAATATATTGTTTTAAAAAATCATTTTGGAAAAACTAAGTGAACTATTCTATAAAAAAAATTCATTCAAATATAAAAAGATTTCCCACTCAAGGCAAAATACAAAGTAATTAGGTCATCAACATCACATGCAAAGGATGCATGTCAATGTTAATCCCAACTCGAAGGTGAAAAGGTGCAAGATTTGTCAAAACTAATCAATAGCGCGTTTTACATAAACCTAATGATTTGTGATATAAATGTAGATTTATTGAGCAACTAACAAATATTTAAATTAATGGTCAATGACATAACATGGATTAATTGTCAACTTGTGGTTAGTACCAATTCAAATGAAAATTTTACCGACATTTATTTGTTATTATTATAGTTTGTCTAGCTTAAAATCATTGCATTTTACCTAACCTTTGAATTTCTTGATGGCTTGATATTTGGTGTTGTATATAGAGAGTGTATGTATTTTGAGAAAATAGTAGAAACAGTCTACTTACAAATAGCATGCATCTCAAATAAAATATATTTTCAAAATCTATATGATTGAAATGCACATGCAAAGAATGAGCAATAGGGTTATTTTAATCTCTTGAATGAGTATTCACAGGCTAAATGACTTAGTTTACTTGGCTACATGCCTTTGTACTTGATTTTTTTAATTAAGATAACATGTGAAGATTAATAATATTAATCATTCTATCATATGTGACCAAGATAACGAAAGACATACTCTACGTGAAGTAAAACCTTAGTAACATCTCACTTTTTTAGGGTTTGGTGGACTTGAGACATGTGGATCAAAGTTTTGGGAGGAATAAGTTATTCCAATCGAATTAAAATAATATTTTTTTTCTCCTCAGATAGCGAAGAAATTCTAATATGTGCATAATATACAGGTGCATCTTCATAGTTATAATGTAAAAAATTACCGCTAATATTTTTTTTTTTTCAAAAACTATTATGAATTTTCAAAAATGTATAAAACTATCATAAACTTTATCCTAATTTCACATTAGATTTAGAACTATATTCACATATTAGATTTATAATATCAAAAATTGGAAAGAAATTTTATTCACATGTTACATTTAGAATGAGGGGAGAAGAACACAACACATATTTCTAGCCCACCAAAAAAAAGCCCAAACAGCATTTGTGAGAATTTTTATTCTGGGCCTGCCTGGAGCCGGCCCTTTGATCCACTAGAAACAAGTTAGGCCTCCACTTTCAAATGTCTGTCGTATTGGGCCATTTTGTAATGGCCCAAACAATAAAAGAAAGAAGGTGATGCTCTAATATTTAGAGGGATGCTATGTTAATTTTAATGACTTGAATTTTAAACAAATATATATTATAAATTTGCAAACCCACAACATGCTAAACTCATGCAACATGCTAAAAAGAGGCCCATAATCATAAGAGCCCAATAAGGAAATTACAAATTATCCCTTGAAAGCAACTTCTAAATTTAGGAAAATTGAAAAACAAGAAGCTGAACTCCTATAATTTGTCCCTATCTCGAAGTAAAATCAAAAACTAATCATAACCTCATTTAGAATTTGAGATTGATAAAGACTCCTAATTAACTAAACTAAACTCTTAATTATTAATTAATCAAAACTTACTAATACAAGTAAAAATACAAAAAAATGAAAAATTCGAACATTTTCTAAGCGTGTTGCAAATTAAAAAACATTGTGAATTAAAGACAGTACTCTTTCCCCTATTGTCATAAGCTCAATTCTGACACGACATCAAAAAGCTATATTCAAACTAATCTGATAAGGTGTGAAAGCTGTGACAAAAAGATCACGAGTTAAAGACATCCACAACCAACCGCTACATATGCTAAAAAAGAAAATCTAAATCTATAAACTGAATGCGAGCCTCAGATAAGCCTTACTAAGAAAAAAAAACTCCTGAGCCAAAACCTGAAATGTTAATAATAAAAAAAATTGTACGAAAAGCTCATATCATAGCATCTAATTCTAGTTGTCAAGCCTCCTCGTTTAAGAAATCTCAAGCTCAAATTCCACAATTAGCAATTGTAAAAAAGTTAATTTTAATGTAAATTGAACCTCTTGTACAAAAAAATAATTGTTCTTTTTATAGGGACTAAAGTGCAAAAAATATACAGACAGTAGGGTCCTCGGCCCGTGAATAACTCCTCTCCTCTCATTGAAAATTACGTGGCACCAGCCTGTAAATAATGCAAACTTCAGGGGCAGCCTCTCACTGCAGTTACGGCCACCCGAGCCGGCCCTATATAAACCCCTCAGTGCCCATGCATGCAATTTGGGCGCCAAAACGAGAGAGAGAGGAGAGAGAGGGAGAGAGGGGAGAGGGCAAAAATAAAGGGGAGAGAGAGAAATTGGGGAATTGGACGTTCAAATCCTCGTTCTAATTCTTCCCAACAAAGGTAAATTTTGAGCGCAATTGCACGGATTTGTTCGATTTTTTACCTTTTTTTGGGATTAATTGGGGTTTTGATTAATTTGAACAGAAGATGGTGAACGCCGAGGTTATACGTAATGGCGTTGGCATTGTCGGTGAGTTTTCTTCATTTCTGAGATTTCGACTTGGATTCTTGATGGAGAGATCGATCTGGAAATTTCTGGCTTTTTTGGGAAATTTGCTTGATTTGGCGTCTACTAGTGAGAAATTCGGTGCAAATTCGTTTATTTTTAGATTATGTTTTCTGGAGCGGTCGATTTCTTTTGTTGAGAATGCAGGGTCATTTTTTAAAGAAAATTAGCTTCAAGGAGCGTGCTTCTCACGGTTTAGTTTCTAGTTTCGTTTGGTTGATGTTAGAAATGGCGCTTAATTTCTTTGTCGAGGTTCTACGATCTGAATATTTCTTGCTTATTGGCGCCTTTTTCCAAAATTTTGCAGGATTACTTTGTTTGGCTCTGTTTTTCGAGATCTGGAGCTCACTCGTAAACATTACGATCTAAATGATTTTCTAAAGTTTTTCAGTTAATTTCTTGAGATCCAGAATCTACGATCTAAATGTTTCTCACTTTTTTTGGCGCCTATTTTCGAACATTTCAAATTTTTGTTTTTGAGATCTGGAAGAAATCGTTTGTTGTTCCTCTGCTTTCAATTTTTTTTTTTTTCCTTTTCCCTTCTATAACTCTTCATCAATCCAAATAACCCGCTCTTTAATTTCACACCTGAGATGCTAATTTCTTGATCGCAAACAGCAATTTTTGTTCAAAAAAATTGTTGAAAATTAGGTAATCTATCGGTGCCTTTCTCCGAATGTTTCAAGATTATTTGAATTAGAAATCATTGGTTCCTCTGCTTTCAGTTATTTTGTTAAAACAAAATTCGTTTAATTAATTTCTTTTTCTCTGTGTCAGGAAATGTCATCTCCTTCGGTCTTTTCCTCTCCCCCCTGTAAGCTGTAGCTCTCTCTGTCTCAATTTTTTTTCTTTTATTAATGAAGGAAAATTAAATTAAATGCATAAGAATTTTGGGATCAAATTTTGCAGGCCGACGTTCATAACGATCTGGCAGAAGAAGGCGGTTGAGCGGTTCTCGCCGATTCCCTACCTGGCGACGCTGATGAACTGTCTCCTCTGGTGCTTCTATGGCCTCCCCATCGTCCACCCAAACTCCCTCCTCGTCGTCACCATCAACGGCACCGGACTCGTGTTCGAGGCCACCTACCTCACCATCTTCTTCGTCTACTCCGACGCCAAGCAGCGGGTCAAGATGGGCCTCATAATCCTCGCCGAGCTCGCGTTCATCCTCGTCGTCGCCACCATCGTCCTCTCCGTCGCCCACACCCACGAGAAGCGCTCCATGATCGTCGGCATCCTCTGCGTCATATTCGGCACCATGATGTACGCCTCCCCCCTCTCCGTCATGGTGAGCATACGGCCGCCTCTGTTTCACTCACAAATTACTATTTGAGCTGAGATTGAATTTGAAATTTGAAGTAATGGGCAAAACGCAGAAACTTGTGATCCAGAGCAAGAGCGTCAGGTACATGCCCTTCACCCTGTCCTTCGTCAGCTTCATCAACGGCGTGTGCTGGACCGCCTACGCCCTCATCAAATTCGACCTCTACGTCACAGTAAACAACACCAACCAACCTATTTTTTCTCGTTGAAATCATTTTTTTTTTTTTCCTGAACATCAGAGCCAACTGTTGTTGCAGATACCCAACGGGCTGGGGACGTGCCTGGGGCTGGCGCAGCTCATCATCTACGCCATCTACTACAAGTCCACCCCCAAGGACGACGTCGAACCCGCCAAGGGCAAGGAGATGGTGTGATGGAAGAAGAAGCAGCAGCAGCAGCACATTTGCAAATGGCGTTGGCATGCAACAATATAGCCTGTAAACATTTCCCCCCTCCCTTCTCTCTTCTCCTCCCACACCTCTCCCTCTCTCTCTCTCTCTCTCTGTTTGTAGTTTGGGCTTTTAATTGTGCCTCCCCAAACAGAACAAATATTCCTTCATTCATATTAATGAAAGTACACGTTTTTGTCGATATGCGTATCTTTTTGTTTGGTTAGAATTCTGCACGATTAAACTTTATGGGCCTCAAGGCCATTTTATTATTGTAAATTTCCATTAGTTATTTTGGGGAACTTGCTCAAATTCTGTCTTCCCTTTGAAAGGCAGATTCTTCGTTGATGTTAATGGCTTCATGGGAGGCAAGAAGAAGAAGAAGAAGAAAATTTCAATGGAACACAGAATGATTCCTGGTAGCTGAATATTCCTGCAGCCAACACAAGCAGCGAAGGAATTTCTTTTTAGCAGAAAAACCCGTGTGTTCTGATCTTGAACTCGAGACCTCTCACAACCTATCTCCACTCAGCCTGCCATCATTGAGCGTAGCGAAATTGAAATAAAATAAGAGAGAGTGATCGCATCTCTATGAAACTCTCAGAAGTCTTTGCTACGCCAAAATGGCGGCGTGCAGACCAAAAAGTTACTGATCACTAATAAATCTAAAAAATAAGCTGTCTGACAAGCGTCTTGCCAGAAGAAATCAAGCAACTTAGATGTCTAACAAAATTGGGGAAAAATATTGAAGCAATCCAAATCAAAGATTTTACAGAGTTTCTTCTGATTTCTTTCTTATCCTACATCAATAGCAATATCGCTGTTCCAGATAACATTTGGCAGAACTAACCTCTTCTACCATTTCAGCTCCCTTCCACTTCACCTTGTTTCAAACAGTTATCCTGCAGCAATCACTCGACAACAAAGGACAACATACTCATATCAATCCCAGGTTGCCCATTGAGTCTACAGAACAACCCTCACACGGCGAAGAAGAAGAAGAAGAAGAACCGATGAATTCCCGACTATCTTCTGCTGTTTGCAGTCTTGGCCTTGTTGCTGAGGTTCGCGAGCTCTTCGATCAGCTTCCTCTCCTCGCTGCTAAGCCTTCTCGGGATCTCCACCTGCACCCTCACCAGCTGGTCTCCCCTCATGTTGGGCTTCCCGAGATACGGAACTCCTTTCTTCGCCATCACCAGCGTCGTGTGCCGGCTGCGTCCCCTCGGGATCTTTAGATCCACCATCCCGTCAACCGTCGGGACCTTGACCGTGGTTCCCAATATAGCATCAATGTACGAAACCTTGCACGTGTAAAGAATGTTGGTTCCGTCCCGCTTGAGCACAGGGTCCGAGAGGACTTCAATGAAGACGTAAAGGTCTCCGGGCTCGCCGCCTCTTCTCCCGGCGTTCCCCTCCGACCGGACCCTCAGCCGGCTGCCGGAGTCCACTCCGGCCGGAACCTTTAAGCTAATCCTCTTTGTCTTCCTCACTCGACCATCACCTCCGCAGGTGTTACATGGAGTGGAGGACTCTCCGGTCCCGCTACAGGTCGAGCAAGTCATAACCTGCTGAAAGACACCCAGTGGGGTTCTCGCTGAAGAGACGACCTGGCCCTGACCGCCGCAGGTGTTGCATTTGGTTGGCTTCGTGCCAGGTTTGGCCCCTGATCCGTCACAGGTCCCGCAGCTCTCAAGCCGGGTGATCTCAATCTCTTTCTCAACTCCAAATACTGCTTCTTTGAAGTTTAGGATAAGGTTGTAGCTCTCGTCGTCTCCCTGCATTGGCGGCTGCGAGCAGCTCTGCTTCCTCCCATCCCACCCATCCCACCCATTCCTTCAAATAACGACTCGAAGATATCAAATGGGTTGCTGAAGTCCTGAATTAAATGTTCACCAAAGTTGAGAAGAACTGAATAATACATTGTGCTAGGATCTAAGATATGGAACACCTCTCATCTTTGCGAAGAACTTACCCCTGTGCCAAAACCAGAGCCCTTAAGGCCAGCTTCCCCATATTTGTCATAGAGAGATCGCTTCTCGTCATCTGATAAAACCTGCATGAAGAAAAATGGAAGAAACATAGTTCTTGCCACATATCCTGTTTAGTCCAAACAGAAACACAACAATGAGTTATGGCTAACCTCGTAGGCATTGCTAATCTCCTTGAATTTCTGCTCTGCTCCAGGTTCTCTGAGACAGAGAAATAAAAGTAAAACTGAGTGCTAGCACAAATATAGAATCTCAATATATTTTGAGTTAAATAAACATAAAACATATATCATTCCATGACCACGGAACATGTAGAGTAAACTGATGCAACAGTAAACCCTTTTGGGGATTAAATCTGTATCTAATGACTCTAAATCTTGCTCATCAACTCCTTTTGGGGATTCCTTGTATAATGTTTGAGAGGCGAAAATGCCCAAAGATCATGCTTCAACTTAATGATGTTGGATAGACTTTGCTTCATGTGGATGATAGGCCCATGTGGATGGTGTTCATGTTCAGATTTAGAGAACTCAAATTTATCACAGTTCAAGGTGGCATTGGAATAAATGTATTTATTGCCCCCCTAGACTTACTTCCATAAAAGGAGAAATATACCAAACGAAATAAATGGTAAACCAAGATACAAAAGTTATCCATTTTTTGATGATTGTGATTAATAGGTGAAACTCAGCCGCTACATTTGAGAAATAGAAAGTCAATTTGTTTTATAACATCTGTCATAACTGTATATGGTAAATGTGACTCTTGATTGTAAAGTGCAAAGTGCTTGAACAAATATAAATGTAGAATGAGATTCAAAACAGGGGCCATACCCTTAGAACACTCTGTAGGTGTATCACATGGACATGGCTGACAAAGTTAAATACTCCTAGCGGTTATAGACAAAATAAACACTCTAAAATCCAAGTTCTATCTTAAATTTCCAGCAATACTAAGTCCATAGTGAAAGCGGCATATGCCTAGCGATTATTAACAAACTTAATATTGTCAAATCCCCAAGTTTCTATTTATGCTTTTCCAACAATACTAAAGTCCATAGCAAAAGTAGTATCTTTAAACCACCTCAAACAAACAACAAACAAACAAACTAGTCTACAAGGTAGACATCCATATTCTTGGTCATTCTAAAAACCAACTGTGCTAAAATAGAGCTAAGAATATGAACAATCTAAATTTAAACTAGAAGTTCGTTTATATAAATTATATAATACTGCAAAGGCTAGTTGTGAATGAAAAGAAAATTAACGATTACTACACCATAATATCTTAGAGTGCAACAGATTTCCAGATAAAGAAAATGCTCATGAAGATTAATAAGCTAAGTTAGAATACAACTCCACATTCTTAAGCAGCATTGATAATAAACATGTTAGTAAATTAACATAGATAACTGTGATAAACAAATGCCACCAGATAGTAGTAAGCTTGGTAAGAAATTCATTTTCTAAACAAACTTCCATTCTATAATATAAATAAATAGAAATTTTCTACTCACTTGTTCACATCCGGATGATAACTCCTAGCAAGCTTTCGATAAGCTGGTCACAAAATAACATCAATGTTATTCAGTCATCATATAATTATGCATCCAGGGTGGCATAACAATAATATGTACATGAAAGTTATCAACAACAATAGAAAATTAGAAATGAAGTAACTGATGTTGCTTTAAGAAACATAAATTAAGGGCGTGGTTTCATAATAGGTTCATTTCATGATGAAGTTCTAGTCTTTCTACTGTGATAATGTCTAAAAGAGGAGCAATCAACTATAAAATTCACTTTTCAGGAAAAGACAAGTTGATAGTTAGGTACCCACAATTTTCAAGCAAGGTGCACTAAGGATCAACTTAAAAGCTATCCCAGAGTCTCTTTGCCTTCTGTTTAAGCTTTTATCAATTGTTGTTCCTTTTTTTTTGTAATTACCAATGCTATTTATGAATCCTGAAATGCATATAAATCTAAGCACAAGATGAGGGCAGAAGCATCGTTTCAAGTATCGGCCAATTCCGATATACATTGTATTGGGTTTTGAGGTACATGGAACGATATTAACCCAGCTAATATGGGGGCCAAAATTGCAAATGTGACCGATATTGATGGTTAATATTCACGATATTAATATTAAAAAATATTGGCCGATACCAATGCCGATTACGAGATTTAAACCATGGGCAGAAATTTGTGCCATTCCCTGTTTTAAATATTGGCCGATATCTCGTTTTTTTCCTGCTGCAGATACGATATGAGATAATCGTTCGCCCACATCATTTGCAGTAAAAACGACAAATATTTGAAATATCGGCCGATAAATCGCCCGAGATATCGCCCAATATGAAATAACATTTATTGCACGACTACGTGCAAATGTACATTGTTTTTTTTTTTTAACCATCTTTGTATGCATATTACATCATTTTTATCTGATAAATGATATCTATGACCCTAAATCAACTTTTAGTTATCAATATTTCATTATATATAGTGTCCAATATGAACACCTGATATGCGCGTGTATCTCTGATATCTCCCTCGATATCCGATATCCTATATGAAAAAATCCCATCCAATATGATCCTGATATCCGATATTTAGAACCTTGTGCCACTACATGAAATTAGTGCAATCGAAGGGTAATATCATTTTATTGGTCACACAGGTATACAAGGATGTGTACAATCCACATCCACACCCCCTAAACCATGTGTGCGGAGAAAAGGAAAAAATAAATGCTCTTTTTTCCCTTCCAATCAAATAATCAGACTTTTAAGCACTGAAACCATTTGAGAACTTAAATTATGGACTCTCTTAAATGATTGCCTTAATTTCAAATCAAATTATACATGTGAATGAATTACATCCAAAAACCATATTAATAAACTTAGTATAGCAAGGTAAGTTTGCTGCTATCACAAGGCATATAGTTCACATGCAAGCACCCACACATATTTTTGCATGTTTGTGTGAATATAATAAAAGTTTTGAACAAAGCTTGAAAGATCATCTAACCAAAAGATTACACATGCTAAAACACGTTAAGTGGAAGCACTCAGTGTCAAAGTAAAGTTGTGAGGGTTTTAAGGTGTAGATATTCTAATAGCTTCATAAAGTTTATATACGCCTTTAGAAAGACGTGTCTTATATCTTAAACCAACAATTCATACTTTCATGAACTTCTTTCTATGACACACACTCCCAAAATAATAATCAAACCATAAAGATCAAAGAAAATATTGTTAAGTATGTCAAAGGAAAACTCTGAGTAGATCAGTTGTCCTCAATAACCCCCCCTTCCCCCCCCCCCCCCCCCCCCCCCCAAAAAAAAAAAAAAAAAAAAACAAAAAAAAAAAAAACAAAAAACAAAAAACAAAAAAACAAAACACATACGCGCGCGCACAAAGTCAAAATCTTTGTATTTTGATATTCCCCCCCTCAAAAACCATAAGTTTGGAATTAAACCTTTATCTTGAATGAATGTCTGTTAAGTTTGACAAGTCTTTCGGAATACCACATACCCTCTTCCTTCTAAAGCCATGTTTCATAAAACCTAAAAGTCATCATAAGCAGTTAACATCTCATCATAAAACCTATGTTTTCTAAATCCCATCAAGTAACCTCATTAGAGCTTCAGCCACTATCCAACGCACCTCAGGTTAGGGTCGATGTAACTACTTGAGGTTAATAAGTTGAAGTTCTTTAAGTCCAGTGTGATCAGTCATCAATTCAATAAACTGGTAATCATAACAAACATTATCTACCTAACTACGCAGGAAAGTGTTTTCCATAGATTTGAAGTATGGGAAAACTTACAAAATTGCCATAGAAAATTACAAGTAATTAAACAAGAAAATTACAAGAATCTTCTACTGAGATTTCTAGGGAAATGTACCGGTGAAAGTCTGGTCAGCGCGTGACCACTTTGCTTCGTTAATGATGCGAACGATCGAGTCTTAGGGATTTTCTTCTTACCTGATTTCAGAAATTTCTTGCAAGTGGAAGATCGCAGGGAATTAACACCCTGAGATTAAAGAACTAGGTCTCTGAAAGCTTGAAAGTTAGAGAATGATCTCTTGATTTGCCAAAGTTCTAAAATTTTCTCTTGTCAAAATTTTATCCAAAGTGCTACCAAAATGCTGCCCAAAATACTGCCCCCCAAATGTTGTCCCGAGCTCATCCCAAGAATGAGCTATTTATAGGCTCTCAGGGACGTAATTGCCCCTAGATTTCAGCGAGACTGAAACAGTCTGCTAGCCTCGCGCCCAAGGCTATTGTGAGCTTCACGCAGGCTACAAAGCTTCATGCGAAATTAAATATAGGCCTCGCGCGAAGCTAGACAGGTTCCGCGAGCCTAGTCAATGGTCATTTTTCCAGGCTGACTCTACTTAATGTGGGACGAAGTGGACGGGTGTAACGCCCACTTAAAGTGGCATTAACCCCACTAAAAGTAGTGGAGTTAACCCACTAATAATTGATCAATTACTAACTTGGCAAGCCCCCTAGCAGGGCTGAGCAAAGCTTCAAACGAAGCTATCAATTAACTTCGCGCAAAGCTAGACTTGCGAAGCTAGCACAAAGCTTCAGGCGAAGCTACAAGTTAGTTCTCTGAGGAGCTCTGAAGAATTTCATACGAAGCCATAATAAAGCTTCAGGCGAAGCTACAAGTGCTCTCTGAGGTGCTCTGAATAGCTTCATGTGAAGTCATAACAAAGCTTCAGGTGAAGCTGGAATTATCTTCAGGCGAAGTTACAAGTTAGCTCTTTGAGAAGCTCTGAAGAGCTTCGTGCGAAGCTAGAAACTTAGCCCTTTAACAAGATTATAAAGCTTCCAGCGAAGCTATCCCTTTGGGTTCATGCAAGGCTAAGTATTGAACTGACTTAGCCTCATGGGCCTGTTTAGGCCTCTTCAAAGCAATACTTAGCTTACTTGTCTGCTTCACTGGATCAGTAAGATTCGAGTCATTACTTTGTCCCACAAAAATGGGTAGAAACTGGTTGTCAGCTTATCCGCAACTCGTCTTTTGTAAATGTCGACAAATTTAGATATCGTTCGGACGGTTAAATGTTGACTGGGAGTTTGTCTTTTCAGAGTGTCAACAGAAAGGTCATAGGTTCATAACTTCATATACATGAAGCTCGTTGCTCCATTTTGTGTTTCAAACACTTCTTTGGTTTTCTCTTTTCTTTTATTTTTATTCAAGGCCAATAATGAAAAGTACATAAACATAGAAAAGATTTGCAAAGTCTACAGAGGATCCAGGAGGCTTGAAGAAATCTCTAAATAATCAACAATCAACAATCTGCAGGAGAAATTTTCTTAGCTCAAACAACATTTCTATAGATTTGCTCAGAGCTGGGGAAGGAGAAATTAAGCCAGATCCAATCAACTGAGTGCTTTGAATCTAAATGTTTGTCTGTTTCTATTTTTCCATATAAGCCAGAGAAGGTGAGAGATGAAGGAGCAATCAATGATTGCATCAAGGTGATTGGGTATATAAGTTAGAGATTTGAAGTACTTGATAACATCTAGACATTAGTTCAGAGAATTTTAGGCCTTGAGCTCAAACCTTTTGTTTGGTCCTGAAGATGACGATGGTATGGGTAATTTTGAGCAAAAAAATTTGTCATACTTAAACAGCCAGCTCATTAAAGATAACAGGAAGGGGTTAATTTCAAAAAAATCAAGTTTTTGTGGAAGGAATATCTAAATAAAAAATTAAGGGAGGTATTCTAAATACGAAAGATTTGAAAGGGAAATATATCATGTTCTAAAAAGCGGTTTCAGTACGCGCGCGGAGCACATAATGCTTAAAAAGTTTAAACGATGATTAAACGGATTACACGTTTTATTATTATTTTAATATATAATAATATTATAATACCTAAAATATGCAAATATGAATCCTATAAACTCTAAAAAAAATCATAAAAGAAATAACAAACATAACTTGAAAAATTAAATTGCTAGTACTAAGATTAAAAAGTAATAATGTCAATCAGCTCAAAGAACATTAATGTACCTCCATTTAGAAAAGTAATAATGGATCGGGTTTGAGTTCAGTTAGCTTAATACAGGTTCAAATATAACTTATTTAGAAAATGATTGAATAACGTTTAAACGGACGCTAATTTATCACCGACAAGACGCTTAATCGTCGCTTAAGCGAATTAATTGCCTGGTCGAGTAATCCGACCGCTTTCTTCAAGTTCTGTTCGGTTTCAGGACGAAAACATTTAAGCGGTCGATTAATCGGCCGCTTATACCTTTTTTTAGAACACTGTTAATATATCCAGAAATCCGTTTATCTATACAGTATCTCTCCATGCACAAACTGAATGGTGTAAATCAATTCTCAGTGGGGCAGTTATGCAGAGCCCAGTTAAGGCCTTTCAAGGATCTAGAATTGTAGAGGATACATAGATTATCTGATAATACTTATTGTTAGGCTGATGACTGATGGGATTGAATCGGCTAGTAAGAGAGACCAATACAGTACCATACATTTTTTAAGTGATACTTTATTCAGGGCCTTTTCGCTATAGTTTTCATTCTTTGGCCAGTTTACACTTGTATATATCATGTCAGACTGATCAAAATAAATTTTATACAAAATCAAAATGTTCAATACTGAGGAACAAGGCTTATTACACCTAGCATTATCAGCTTGGGTGGACCATAATTAAGACAAATGTCAACTAGGAAACTTCTTTGGGTTCATTTGGACAGAACATGGCAAATTAGCAAGTTTAATCAACATATTCTGCTCCTTGGTTGACTAAGCTCAACTGTAGAATTAACAAGGTAGGTTTTCCTATTCAAAACTTTGATAACTAAGATGTATGACCAGTCCTTCTCTTTTTCATAGTTTCCTTGACAAGAAATTGGCACAAACCTAGAGGGTTGATGCCAAAAAAATTGATGGAGCTATAAAACTTAGTCAGATTTTGCATGAAATGTACTCAGGATGCAGTTACACTTCAGAAGAGCACAGCTGACCTGATTTCATGGGAACATGGGATAATAACGATGCTGGCATCCAGCATATATTAATGTACTGTTCGTGGTGCTTCCCCTTCTCTTCTCTTCTTCTTATTGTAGTCTTTTTAGTGTGGGTGTGCATGCACGTGTATGGTGTTTTCGTTCTTGGTTGGGTGTTTGGGGGTTGGGTTGTTGTGTGTCTTTTTTTTTTTTTTTTTGGGGATGGGAAACTCAGTTAAAATTACTAAATTATACATCAATTGAACCACAACAATGATAAAGAGAATAAAATATCCAAGAGTATAGCCATCAACAAGGCAAAAGGTTTTAGGGAAAGGTACTGACCACTTTTTATTTCAGATTTGCTGGCATTTTTTGAGACGCCAAGGACAGAATAGTAATCCTGAAATAAAGTATCCCCCACAATATATTTGGTAAGAAAATCTTTATCTCACAATAACAGTTACCCCGCCCACTATAAAAGAACATCCGTAATTACAATAATAAAAACAGAATCAGAGGAGTACTCACGGCATCAGCCCTGACAATAAGCTGAGATCCCCTTTGTCTATGTAAGTATTGAGATGGTCCACGTCTAAAGAAGGTAGATGGAGAAACTTGAGCGAAGAAGCTCGCATGTGAGGATGCCAAGTGCTTTTCTTTGCTTAAGCTACTGCAAATAGAACAAGAATACATTAAAAAAAAAGTTATCAGTGAAAGGTACAAAATAAGTGAAGTTTGAACTTTGAAAGCAAAGAGCCATGTCAGCAGGTAATTTCGTGTTTACATCTTCCACTATGCAAAGGTACAACTTCAATGAAAGCAAACTTAATAAAATCATTTCATTATATCTGAGAACGCAAGCATAGCCAGAAAGGTCATGACAGCAGCCAGTTCTCGTCAGCTTGTGAATGTAAATCTTTGTGGCCTCTGATCTAATGTTGTATCATGAATGGAAAAAAAAAAAGTTTTGGAGGAATCTGTTTCGCACCAACCATGCTCTATAAACATATTTCAGTACAGTCCATGTGCATGACTTGAAGCATTCCAATATACAAAAAATAGAAACCAGCACATGCGTAATGAGACTTCCGAGGGAGGAAAAAAGAATACCAAGTGAAAGCTAGCATAGTAGCACCCCGTCTCTTCTGCGTACAACTTAATATGGGACCAGCAGGGAAATATTTCATGTCCTGACTCCTGAGTTCAACTCCCAATTTTATTGGTTGGTGTTGAGTCTTGCATTCAAGCATATTTACTGAACACAGGCAATGCACTATTACCAGTCTCCTTTGTAAAAACTTGAATTAGACCCTTTTTATCACATAGTGGCAATACCTCACATAGTATGCATTCATTGGTTTTAATAATGTAATTACAATATCTCTATAAGAGAGGATATACATGTTTGTTCTGACGAATGTTGTAGCCAGCAAAATCCCAGCAAAACGGCCAACAAAATCCCAACAAAATGGCCAACAAAATCCCAACCAAATTTTATATCCACACAAACCAAATCCCATATCCAAACAAACCAAATCATATATCCAAACAAACCAAATCTCATATCCAAACAAACAACAAGCTAGTTCCATTATAAAAGGAGAGGAGCAATAGGAGGGATATACCACTATCAAAGGATTGTTTTGGATTCAGCAGCTGGTTCTCTCAACAATAAGCACCAAGCAGATCTTGTTGGCAACAAGGAGCTGATCCTTTCAATAACGTCAAGCGCAACTCGTATAGAATAAGTTCTATTTTATTTTCTTCTATATATTTGTAAGGAATTGTGAACTCCATTATTGAATAAAATTTGTCTTATTTTATTTTCTTTGAATCATGCATAATGAGTAGCAAATTTTGTAATTAGGGTCAAGATAACTCCTAAGTGATTATTGCCTCTCTTTTTAGTTATTCTCCATACTTGTGTGTTTCTGTGCTTAATTTTTACTTCTAAATTAATTTGGATAGTTTTGGATTCAGATTTTGTCAAGCATTTTTCGAGATTTAAATAAATTCAAATTAATGTTTGGTCGTTAAAACAGTTCTAGAGTTGAACATTGGTTGTTTCTCAGCAGCGGTATATCTAATTATTTAATTATATTGTACGACCAAAAGAAAAAGAATAATCTTTTTTTTATCTTGATCTATTATTGCTAAATCATCCGTGATTGTAAGATTGATTTCTAGATAGTTGCGTAGGAATTTGGGAGATTAAATAATAGAAAAAACATGAATTAAATGGAGGCAACCTTGACCCTAATTAATCTCGCTTGAATTAGAAAATTTTCCTATTTTCTTGTAGCTTTTAGTGTTTGGACTCTATTTTTCAGCCAAGTTAAATTAAATTGGCATTTCAAAGTTCAAATATTTTCTTGTGGGATCGATACCTTGCTTACCGACTCGATAAACACATCAATGATATGAATAATCGGATCATTGAAGAAGCATGAAAACATAAAAGGATTTCAGGTCAGTCCCTGCTGTCAAGCAGCCATCACAAAAAGACACTTGTTTTTCCTAAACTCAAGCATTTAAGCTTCCATAGTGGCTTGGTACATTATTATTTATTGCTGCTATTACAGTTAACCATGATGTGTATGTTCCCTTACACCAATCAAATATTCTGTTACTACATGCAGTTCCCTCACACCCAATACAAACTTGTCCCCTCACCCACCATGGCCAGGAGGTCTACCATACAGAATCTGCAGAATTCCACTCTTCTTCCCTTTCAATCATTTTCACTTCCAAACAACCAACATTATATAAAGCAAGATTCGTTACTGATTAACAATCTTAATTACACAGCCTTGTTATACTACCATCAGCCATATGGTCCAAAGTTTGACTAAAAAATGGCTATTTAGTACAAATGTAAGCTTGTTCAAACTTCTACAAAATGTTGATCCAATGCTTCTGCCACTGTTCCCGTACTTCATAGAATCAGTCTTTCCTATGATTAGCTCCAATAAGCATTCAGATTCAGTCAAACAACATATCTATCCATTATAATGCAAAGCCTCTGGGGTCTACAATTTTCAATTGAATTTGGTCTCATGTTTGTCTCACTTTCTCAACTTTAAACTATTGAAAAATATCTCATTATCAAAATGTCATTGGATTTATTCAATGTGTTCTCTTGGAGAAAGTGAGTTGTGTTGTTATTAATAGTGTTCATATTTAAATGCATTGCTTGGAGAATGAGAATCACATTATTTGCTTAAATTTAAAGATGTTCCTTTGGAGAATGAGAATCACATCATTTGCTTAGGTGAAACTAGATGGGATTAATACATATTTATAATATGAAAAAAAATTATTACAGCATTTGCACGTCATTTAAGCTCTAGTTACACAAAGTAACTTTTGCAGCTTCATATGCTACTAGCAATGCCAAGAAATAGAGAATCTTCTGCAGTAAAGGAACAAATATTGCTGTATACAGAAGGAAAGTGTCTCAGTTCTGAATGCAACCGATGCAAGTCTCATCAAAAGGTCCGCTTTCCTATTCCGAAAAAGATCCTCAAGATAAATATCAATGCATTGAACTAGTAAACTAAGTCAAAATGTGAATAAACATGATAGGAATTTAACTCTGTAAGCATAACATTGACTGAAAACCTCTAAAAAATGCAAATAGATTTTCAATGCCTTGTTAAACAAGAAAAGAGATGAGAACTAAAGAGCCATTTTGCACTCAAATCTGTCCTGACTCTTCCATCTAGCTAGCCTCTTCCCGAATCAAATCACTCCGAAGCGAGAAGTCTGAAGAGAATAAAAATAAAAATTGAGGACTTTTAAATTTGTAGGCTTGTACAATCCCAGATCCCAAACCAACTCCACAGTTTTAGTGTAACCAACCGTCTATTTTATCGAAGCCCAAAAAGGACTAGTAGACTAGAGCTCAATTTGGAAGCAAATCCAAACTAGAGGACCAAGATTTCCACGAGCCAGAAAAGTTTATCCCCCCCCCCCCCCCCCAAAAAAAAAAAAAAAAAGGCCCAAACTTAACCAATTTGGGAATATATTAAAGCATGAACCAACAAGAACCCGTTGTAGTAAGGTTGAAAATTCGCCAACTCTTAATTATAATTGTTCAAACAGACCTAGGTCAAGCATAGAAACACCAATGATGATTCTTTTAGCTTTTCCCTTGCTAGAACTACAAGCAACATAAAGATGGTGAAACAATGATAGGAAGAGATAGATGAAAGCTAGGTACCTTCGAGATGCTGATAGCAAATATTGCTGGTAACTGTCAATAGAAAAGGAAGTGGCAGCCGGAGAATGTTGAAAGACAAGCGCGTCAGAGGTGGATGCAATTCTCTATAGCAGTCATGTTATCTAACCTTTTTCTAGAGGAATTTCTGTGTTTTCTCCTTGGTCATATGAGCTTAAACCAAATGACCATAAAGGGTAGGACAAGTCACCCCACCACTGGCCTTTTAGGTTACATGACAAGGCTTGCTCATAGTTGCCTCAAAGAAGGATGCAACCAACTCATTGAAAGTTGATTGTCAGTGGTTAGTCATAAAATCTAGGTTAGTTCTTCTATGGAGCTTATTGATCTTTTCTACTTTTCATGCTACCGACCTACTTAAATAGGTAAGAGGTTCAACGACAATAATGATGATATGTGACAAGTAGGTCCCTTCTAACGATTAAGTTTGTCCGCACAGTTTTCAAGTTTCGGCACACAAACTTGGTCAATTCCAGGTTTGCGATTCCAATCAAGGGTTTGGCTTAAGACCAACTAGATTATTGGCATGTATGATTCATGTGTTAAGAAAACAATCAATATCTTGACGAGAAGAAAGTTTAATAAACATAAAATGATAATTACTTACACACACACACACATATTGAAAATAAAATTATAGAATTTTTAATTTGAATAAGATAGTAAATGTAGCATGAAAACCATTGAAATCTATTAAAAAGTGGGACCAATATAATAATAACATCCAACGATAGAGTAATATAGAGTTTGATGATAGTTGTAAAGTATTTTTTATTTTTTATTCGTTAAAATATAGAGAGAGACACATGAAAGCGGACCTTGAGACAACTATTAGGGACACAAGAGTTTGCATCAAACTAGTAGAGATAGAGATTCATGTAACACGCATCTTGTATACGGAAGAACTGGAACCGTTTCGGAATGTTGCCTACCGCTAAACAATTGTGTATTCATGTCCAACAACACATGATTGAATTATCAACTGTAACTTTTATATGGAAATAAATTGCATTTGAAACAAGTTTTCTAGAGGAAAATATACTTAAATTCCTTCGAAATATAGACATATACTCACAGTGAAGTATCAACATCATGGCATGACTGATCCAAGAGAATTATATATGGACGGCTGGTGACATTAACCAAGGAATCATGGTTTGAAATATTGGCTGATACCGATATGTACAGCCGATACCGATAAGTTTTTGATACCAAAAACCTATGGCCGAAACGGATACCAACACCGAAACTTCAAACCTTGCTAGGGACATTAAGCCATGGCATCAAAAATGAACATATGTCGGGATGTATTCTATTTGGCTCTTGGTTTTACCTGAGCCAACAGTTGAATTCAAGAGCCTATAGCCTACTGTCTTTCACCCCTCTTCAGACTTTTACTACTGCCTGGGAGAATTTGGACGAGACCAACTGGTATTTAGAATATGGCAAGTCCCACTCTTGACCATAGCTTTCTAGGTCAGGATTTTGGCACTAGTTAAGTCTTAAGAGGGTTAATGTCAGGCTGATTGAATTATACGAGCTTCTACCAGACATTTTTTTTGTAGCAAAATATTTTCTCTACCCATTTAGTAGTGTACATAGTCTTCACGCTGTCATATTGAAAATGTAACAAGCCTTTCTCTTGACAGATCAAGATAATTACACTGATAAAAAAATGAGTTTAGAAAATTAAGATGCCAAAACATATAAACAGTAACGCAGATACAAAACATATAGAATAAGCATAACATGACGGAACAAATAATAACTTAATCAATCAGAATACAAATAAGAAGCAAATAAAGGGAATGGCATGAAGGATGCAAGTAACAGGAACTTAGGTTCTGCAGGGAAAAGATGAAAGTGAGCAGCATATAAAGCAGTACAGTAGCAACAGCAGTTAAACAACTTACAATTGCCAAAATTCACAACGTCTTGGAAAATGCTGAATGTTTTCAGAGAATGTTTTCAAAGAAAGAAAAGAACGAGATTGCTTACCCAAAACGGAGACCTTTGAGTTATCTGTAAAACAAAATGCCACTACTTGTCGCGATGGTGATCTAAGCATTAATTGAGGTCCAGATACCAACTGTGGGACACATGTACCTCCACATGGTATGATTGCCATGAGATTGACCTCCAAAGCTACCTGCATCAAAAATATTGATCATTAACTCACATCCTGTAAGTATCATAAAGAAATTGGCTACTACTTTTCATCATAACCATCCTTACTAAGATTTTCTCATCAAAATGGGTCAGTCGGACATTTTCAAGAAAGAATGACTAAATACTGTGACCAGATGTTGACCAGAAGTCAGCTCAGAGTTACTGACAGATATAAACAGTGGGAAGAAAGTGGATCATCAGAAGACATGAATCCTTGAAGGCAAATTGGCAAGTAGAGAAAACCTATGTTGATGGTCATGAAGTATAGGCTCGAATAACAAAAGAAGAAACCTGCCCACCACCCAAAATCTTCCTGTGCTTAAAAAGTTCTAGAACAAGAGGCAATATAATATATTTGCTATAGAGAATTGTATTCAATAACAAGGTACAACACAAAACCAAAGCGCCAAATAGAGAACACTCCCCAGGATATCATTCTTAAATTGTAGAGTAAAAGCAAATCAAATTTTTCAAGCACCATGGCCTGCTTCCCTAGCTGGATTATTAGCCTAAAATAGATAAAACGTCTGTCAGTCCTCTTATTTGAACTTTTCAAGAAGCGTAACATGTATTGATGATCAAATACTAGTTTATCTCAAGACAAGTTTAACCAAAATTGTGTTATCACTGCTCTCAGGATTATTTAGGTCAAAACCTATTTCTCAATTCCAGAAAGGAGTCAGTTTGCAACCATATAGTTTGAAAAAGACTAAATGATGAAATTTAATTGCAAAAAGAATACAATTGTTGGGTTAAGGGTACAGTCTGAAAGATAACACACTATAAAATGAAAGTAGGGAGAGAAATTCCAAGAGGATGGTCATGTCATAGTTTGTAAATGTCAGTACAGGTAGAATTAGCTCGTTCAGAGTTTTCACTCCAATAAATCTCTCAAGTTTGATCTTTTAAAAGGAAATTTCTGAAAGTCATAGTTTGTTATTGCCATATCACACAGATAATAACTGAACCTAGAGAACAACCAACTAGTTAAACACCCAAATAATCTGGCAAGAAAAAGGCATATTGAAGCAGTCACTAACAAGTACAAAGACCAGTAGTCCCTCATGTCGTCCCTCATGCATACACTCCACAAAATCTCAAATCTGATTCAAAATCCTAAATAACCTTCAGCTCAAGAACTTTTACAAAATTTACAAGTGGATAATAACAAAGGCTACCTTGTTTCTGACAAACCTCTAACAGCATTAACAAATAGGACCAAATTTTATAAGTTGGACAACTTCTAAATCTAGCATGTAGCATCTTAAACCTAAAATAAGACACCTCTTTTGTGTTATTGTATTATACTTTTTACACTCTCCATTATCCCCTTAAAACTTCATTTCTCTCCTGTCAATATAATCCAACAACAACTGGAACAAAAGAGAAAGATATGGCACAAAGTAAGAACATATAACACAGCATGAACCACTGTCTAGGCACCCACTCATAGCCGGCATCAGACGAACCCATATCCACTCCTAAATGACCCAAAAGTGTGGGACCCAAAATATGTACAAAAAATAAATGCAAGGAACTAAATCCCACCATTTCATTGGTTAATAGTTCCACATATCGGCTGGTGTCAACACACACACACACACACACACACACACACTCACACATGCCCCTCTTGATTTGAAAGAAGAGAAAACATGCACTACAACTTGTTGAGGCAAAATGAAGATTCAATAAAAAAAAGTTCAACTTCCTAATTTTTAATGGAAGTCTTGAAGAAATTCATCCTAGTTTCATATGCGCCCCCCCCCCCCCCCCCCCCCCAACAAAAAAAAAAAAAAAAAAAAAAAAACACATGCACGCACGCACCAAAAAAAAAAAAAACTGAGAGGACCATGCTTATTATTCCAAAGGTCTTCTAATTTTCTTTTTACAAGATCAAACTGAAGAGATCTGTTGGAATAAAAAATCAAACAAGCTAATTCAACATACAATAACTAACATGACCGTCCTCCATTCCATTTGGCCACATCAAATAGATAATAACAGAACCTGGAGAACAAGTGAACAAACAAACAAACAACTAGTTAAAAGTCCCAAAAATCTCACAAAAGGCACACTCATACAGGCATTAATAGCACAAAAGAGTCCCTCATGTATCCCAAATATGCTATCTCAAATCTGACTCAACAGTCCTAGATAACCTTCAGCTGAAAAACCTTACCAACAATATGTACTAAAAGAAGCGGGTAATAGCAATGGCCACCTTGTTCCTGATAAACTTCCATCTGGGGAAAAAAAAGGCATAATTCGTGTCACTGTATAATAGTTTTAACACTCTTCGCTATCTCCCTAAAACTTCATTGCTCTCTTTTTGATACAATTTAACAACCACAAGGACCAAAAAGGAAATCATAGATAATAAGTAGGATAACAAAGCCTACAAGAACCATCTGTCCAATCACCCATCCACAGATGACCTGCACCAACCAAATAACCCATATCTCTTCTTGAAGGAGCCTAGAGCATGGAAAATGAAGAGAAAGTGATGTAGCTTTACCAAAGGCAAAACAACCCTCAAATGTGAGCAAAAATGGATATCAGGTAACTCTATTCCACCGGTCATAACAAATTCTCAAGATAACAGGCATCTAAATCCACCAACTTTATTAACCACTAAAAATTTATTCTCCTATGTGCGCTAAAGGTAATTTAGGTAAATATAGTGCTATGATATATTTGTGTGGTTCAGGTGGAGTGTTATATACTCTGCATCTTGATCCCTAAATGAAACCTGACATATAACATTAATAGGGAGACAGTTAAAGCAAGTGTATGCAGAATTCTGAAGTTTTTAAGTCCCTTCTTTCAGTTATCAAATCCAAAGACTATCTGCACAAAACTGTTTGGATCCATTTTCTACTTTGTAGCCGCAATAATTTATTATCTTTTCCTCACATGCCAAGCATGTGCAATTCCTCATCAAGATAAAGAGTCCAAATGCAAATTGTGATCTAAGTTGTTCCTACTTACAGATTCCATGGTGCCAATGGTGATTATTTCCCTCTCTGTATCATTCCTCATAAATTGCATCCCATTCATGAAAACAAAATTTAAGGCAATTATTTCCCTTGTTTGGAAACGGCGCCAAACTGGCTCATTCAGCATATTTGCGTCTAGCACCTATCATTGACAACTGGCCATCAAATCATGCAGGCCATGGTTTCAACCATCCACAACAAATCCAAAATATAGTTCAAAATGTAGCTTTCAGAGACCAATTTTAAGAGCCCTCAGACTCAATTCTCATCCCAGTACGATACATGATTGGCAGACCAAATTTGAAGAATAGTATCACCTGATATTTGCCTATAAATTAGCCCCCAATTTCTCGCTAAGGCAACAAATAAGAGAGGGCCTTTCCATAGAACTTTGCAATTACAATTCACATATAGGAAATCTGATCTCATCATATACGCAGTTTAAGCCCATGCAACTTTTTTACAGTGGACCAACTTAATGAGTTGTCTAGTGAGGCATTTTGAATTCAAAAGGCTTAGCCCTACGTTTGCATCGCATTTCAACACTCATTTCACCAAACCCACACCCCCCAGCTTCCTAGTTCCCCAGTCATGTAAACTGCGTGCTAGAGCCTAAAACAGCCTAAATACGACCTTACCACTGTCCTCGTACCTCCACCTACTTTCACAACCTTCCTCCGTGATTGACTACTAACTTTTTTTTGTTGGCTTTCCAGCATAGAACGAAATTGATTGCTTGCCAAGATGTGAAAAACAAATCCAAAAACAAGAAAATAGCAACCCTCATAAACTCTTGTAGACTAAAAGTTACTCTAAAATCGGTTTTGAGCCCTACTCAAATCCACAAAGAAAAATAGCACTTTTCTCAAAGTAACTTGAACGCCCACCAAAAACGTCGAACTCGGGCATCCCTCCTACACTCTAATTTGAATCTGACAGCACGTCTCTGAAGCAAAAATGGCTCTAAAATAAGGGCAAAATGAATAAAAATCACTCTATATTTATTCTCAAAAAAAAAAACTCTAGATGACTGGCCATCTCTAAAGCACACACGAACTGACAACCATCGGTCATTACAAGTAAAATTGCACGAAAATAAACAACTGGGTCGTCACCAAAACAGAACACCTCACAGTACCAATTATCAACTACTCATTAATTCCCATAAATGGGTCTTAAAATAAGAACCATAATAGAGAGAGAACCCAATTCCAGAGATTAACATGAAGCAAAGAGTATTAAAAGACAACATGAGCGGAGAGATGAGAAGGGTTTGGTACCTGATTCACGAGCAAGAGACAGAAATTTGTTTGTGGGTTTTGTGCTTGAAAGGCTGAGGATTCCTCTGAGCGGAGCAACGAGAAGATTCCAGTCCCGTGTTCTCAACCGCTTGGCCGCCCCCTTTCTCTGTCTCGCTGGCCCTCTTCTCTCTCTCTCTCTCTATCTTGTATTTTTGCTCGCAACACCCTCTTTATTATTTTCGTTGCACTTTTGAGGTGTGGGCTCTTGAGCTGTAATAGGCCAATTAATTAAACTAATATATCAATCATATCAGCAGGAAACCGACCGATCATTCAGGAGGAAGATAGGAAAGAAGAAAAAAAGGAGGAAGAAATATGGAGAGTTGAGAGAGGAAGAAACAAGAGAAGACAGATGGACAGATAAAGCTTCTATATGAATCATATGAGAAAAACCTTCTTTCGGTCTGTTTTGATTGAACTAGTGTACCGCATAGTCGTGTAAACCAAGCGAATGAGGAAGATGGAGGGAGGAGGAGGAGGAGGGCGAAGAAGCGGGAGAGAGGGGTGAGGGTGAAGACGGATGGACGGATAACTTTTGTGAATGAGTCACGGGATAAAGCCTTGCTTTGCTCGATTTTGATTAAATAGTATACCGTCACTGGCAAATCGGTCAAAGGAAGATTGGAGGAGAGAGGAACAAGGAAGAGGAAGATGAAGGGAGAGAATGAAGGGGAGTTGAGAGAGGAAGATGAAGGAAGGAGTCGATACTACTGTCTTTCTCGTGGATGAAGACGTACGGACGGACAAAATTTTTATACGAGTCACGAGAGAAAACCTCTATTCGGTCAGTTTTGAATATTAGATAATTAAAGTCCAGACATGATGTATTTTTTACCTAAACATATAAAAAAAAAGCGGGTTTTTTATTTTTTTTTAATCATACAAAACCCTCCATCGTCTCACCACTAAGTTCATCAAAAACAATTTATATTAATTAAGAGCTATTAACCATCTAAAAATTGTATCGTCTGACATATAATTTTACTTGCGAGTTTTATACATAGATTATTTAGAAAATAATGAATACGGAACGCTTGACTTTTAAGAGAATTTACGCTAAAAGTTGATTACATAATTAATAATAATCAAAACTGATTGGAAAAAGATTTTCTCCCATGACTCATGTAAAAACTCTGTTCATATGTCCGTCCGTCTGTTTTTATCCGGAAAAAAATAGCAGCGTGACCCCCTTCTTCCTCTCTCAGCTTCCCTTCCTTTTTCCTTCTTCTGCAACCTGCCCAACCTCCTCGCCGCTAGACGGTGATCGATAGGTCGGTCTCGCTGACAGCTGCGACATACTTCGTAATAAATAAATAATACGCCCATCGCCTCTTTTTATACTCTGTTATAGATTAAACTTTACACTAAGGGGTCGTTGTTTCGTCGTAAAAGTCGTAAAACTCCGTAATTCGTAAATGACTTATAACCTAATTACAGCTACGGTATTTGTTTGGACCGTAATTCGTAAAAGACTTACGCAACTCAACTGCTACTCACTTGCAACCCAATTACCACTCACTTACAATTACAGTTAATTTTATGGTCATGCAAATTTATATTATTTTTTATGTTAATATTAATTTTTTTAATATTTAGCATTTTTTATATATATTTGCAATATAAATTTTTTTAAATCACTAAATAGTTAATTTTGTGGCCAACTTTTTTACTTACAACTTACGCATTGCAACAACCAAACACCATAAAACACAATACACTTTCTCACTTATAATTTATATTACTAATCAAATACCGTAAAACTTACATGCATGCATGTAACTCATTTACAACTATAAAATATTTTATTAATTATAATTATAAATTACGGTCAATTAAGGCAACCGAACAGACCCTAAAAGTCCACACAGTAAAACACTTTGAATTGGACTGCTGGGTTGATTGAAGAATGAAAAAAAAGAAAAAAAAGAAAAAAAAACAGAATACTCGAAAGAAATAGCAATCTCTAGATGGACAGGAAGCCTTATCCAGGCCCCGACGCTCGCTGCCCCTCAACTCTTATCCCTCTCCCTCTCCAATTTCAGAAAACATTAGAGATTTCTCAAACCCTAATCACCAATGGCTTCTTCTCTGCTCTGCTGCCATTGCCGCCCCTCCCTCTCAGCTCCCAAGCCCTCCATCCCTCCGCCCACGAGGAGCTGGGCTCATCGGCCAGGGGTCCGGTGCTCATCTTCGAGGTTCACCCAGTTTGAATCCGACAAGGGAAAGGTAATTGATCTCTCCGTGGAGTTCAACTTGGTTTGAAATTTAGCCTCCAGGATAGAAAATTTGGTTCAAAAAACTTCCCTTTTATTTCAATTGAGGTTGATTTGATTGAAAAGATGGTTCTTTGGTTCCGAAACTATTGTTGTTGGTTTTTCATTAGTTTAGTTAATTTGTTTGAGACGCAATTTATGTAAAATTTTTCTTTTTATTCATAAATAACTAAGCTCATTCTGGTGAGATAAGGCTCTCTCACATGCAAATCTTCACTCATTGCACAATAAATCGTGTCCTGGAGATATTACTGTGATATCTCATCCCTAGTTAGAATAATAGCAACTAACTTGAAAACTGAATGAGGGGCATCAATCTGGAACAGGCACAAATGTATACATGCTTTACAGTACAGTTGCATGATGGTGTAGGGTACATGCTTAGTGACTGCTGGTGGTCTTGTTATTTCATTGAAACAGAGGCATTAAAATTTGACTGCTAATGAAAAGTGTTTTCTTTTCCTGTTTTTTCTTTTTTATTCTTAAGACATAGATTTTAGACAAGGCAAAAGTGACAATTTTGGGTCGCCTCAGTGCAGCATACTAGTGGTTATCTTTATCTTAGTCTCGTGATTTATGGGCTTCCACTGAAATTTGTTATGAGAACTTAAGTAGCTTCTTTCCAGCTTAGGCATTTTTCTCCAGGGCCAACTTTCATCAAAACAGAAAGTGGAAAACATTATAATTGATGTGTTTCATTTGGACTTGTGGCCGTTGGCTTCAATTGAGCTCATATAAGAAGACAAGGGGAATTGTACATGCGTATGGCTGTGTTTATTATGATTTTGGTACCACCATGTTGGCAAGGCATAAAGAGAGCTCTCCGATTAGGACAAAATTAATCCAATCGTTATTTTAATCAATGAAACTAAAGAAGGAAGTAATCATACTCATATTCATTTAAGTAAGCATGGGGCCAGAATTACTGATACAACCTATACAGTCTAAACATGCTAAGAGAGGGCACTCTGAGGTCCAAAATCATGATATACAATGAAAATTGTATCAAATATTTGAATGCTTCTCTAAGACTTCACATTTTATTTTGTTATAATGCTTTGGATATCATGCTTTCTCATTCTATTCTCCTATTGTTATTAATATTGAATATCTTGATTGCTTGATGATACATTTGTATCTTTGGCAGAAGTATAGTTCATTTGGGCTTAAGGAATGTGCATTTTCCATAGCATTATCACTTGGATTAGTTACCGGCATTCCCCAATTAGGTTGGGCTGCACAAGCATCCCCAGGGCCTGTGCTGCCTGATCTAGCTGTACTGATATCTGGGCCGCCTATTAAAGATCCTGGTGCACTTCTGCGATATGCTTTGCCCATTGAGAATAAGGCTGTCAGGGAAGTCCAAAAGCCTCTTGAGGATATCACTGATAGTCTGAAGATTGCTGGAGTCAAGGCCTTGGATTCAGTTGAGCGAGTAAGTAACTCATACATTGTCAGATGAACTTAGGGCCGTGGCATTTTCCCCTTGTTTTCCTTCTGTTTGGTGCTTGCAGCTTGCTTTTTCAAATTCAATTATATTTATATTCTATCATTACGAAGTATGGTTCTGGATTACACCAATGGATACAGTTTGGACTGGATGACAAGAAATATATACACCACACTGTTTCCTTTTATATGAATATGATTTACCTGTTTCATGTTCGAGTGGTCTTCTAAGTTGATTTCTTGTGCTAATAATGGAACAAAGGACCATTACTAGTATGAATTTTTGTAGCGGAGATTCTAGCTTCACCGTTCTACATTGTTCTGTTTACATATTACCTGAATTTATCTAACATGTTGCTACGCCTTTTAATAATAGAATCTGAGGCAGGCTTCTCGTGCACTCAGCCAGGGAAAAGCTATGATTCTGGCAGGTGTGGCTGAACAAAAGAAAGCACATGGACATGAATTACTTGATAAGTTGGAAGTTGGAATGGAGGAGCTCCAACGTATTGTTGAGGAAAGAAATAGGGATGCAGTGGCACCCAAGCAAAAAGAGCTTCTTCAGTATGTTGGAGCGTAAGTTCAAATTATTTTAATCATTTTATTTTAAAAGTTGCAATTATTTTTATTCAGAATGCTACTTGTCCTGCAAGCATACTTTTGTTTTTCTGAGAGGGGTCTGCCAAATGGTAGACTTGAATTTAGCTTGTACTCATATGTGTACTTAAAAAAGAAAAAAAAAAAACAGTAGTTGCATAATGATGTGAAACATGTTCGTGTGATAACGAAATCAATGATAAAACTACCAGAACTATGCTTCACCAATAAAATACAATCTTAGATAGGATAGATTAAACTAATAATGATAGTAGATGGATTTAACAAAAAGTAATATGAGAAGGCTGAGCAATTTCAATCCTAAACAAATTAAAAATATTATCTATATTTTGCAAGCAAAGTTTCTACGATTAATGTAAAGACTACTGAATTAAGGGTTGCAGATACACACAATTTCACTAATATATATGAACAGTAGTAAAACAGATAAAATCCTAGAGATCGTATATCAAGACTCTTCAGTAATTGATCGTGTTCAGGAAAAACTCGCCTACTGAGGATCACGTTTTACCTCAATGTCCTGTTGATATCGGTGCGTAGGGTTATCTCTCACGATTTCAACGCTTCAAAAACAGCTCGAATCAGATTCTGGACGGCTGAGAAACAACCAAAAAATGAAACTGGACTGCTAAGGGGTGTTTGTGCAAATAGGTCTGCTAGCGAATCAGGTCAGATATGCATTGTAGATGCGAGTATGCACTGTAGCTTTGGAGTTTGGATCTGCACTATGGAGCAGTTCTAGTCGGATCTGAAACGAAATCGGATCCGACTTTGTTACTCTGGATCAGATTTGTCTGGGGAGTTCCTTATCGTTGTCTGGGGAGTCTTATCGGTTCGACCTCTTCTCCCCTAATTGGATTCGGGTAGAAAAATATCGAGGAGCCTCTGTCATCAAGGATTAGTCGGCGAGGGAAGGGGGGGGGCAGAGGCATGCGCGGGGGGACGAGGGGGGAGATGGTTGTAGCGGTTGTAGCTAGGGGGAGAGGAGAAGGTAGCGGCAGCGGCACGGGGGAGAGGAGGAAATGGCGGGGTTGCAGCAAGGGCGGCACGAGGTTAGGGTTTTGGGGAGGGTGGGATGTGATGAATAGTAATATTTGGGATTCTTCGAGAACTTTCATGGGGTCATTTTTTTCTTGGAATTTTGGAACAATAGTTTTTTATTTTTTTTTTAAAAAAATGTGGGATAGGCCAGTTAGGAGTTCACCCTCTTAGACTCGGGGTCTCACACTCCTAAAAGAAAATTTTGAGAAAGGGAAATTACTCACAAAGTTTTAGTAAAATAAACAAGCATTCATCATCGTTTATCAACTAGTAAAGGAGCCGTTAAATACAAAATACAAGAAATTCCCACAATTGGTATGGGACTAAACTACTGAACAAAAGAAAGAAATCCTACAACCGGTGCGGGACAAAAAATTACTAAATAAAAAAAGTAAAATCATACCAAATAAAATAAAATTTATATTAATTCCAAATCAATCAATGGAGCGCAGGGATGTGACGCGTCTCCTCCAACAATGATATATGCGACAGGGACACTACTGGATGTCCGCATCACATAAGGAGATAATCTGCATTATATCATCTGCCAGTCTACTTATCTGTTTGTTTGTAAACCTGACTTCTCTATTGTGCAAGGAAAACAAGTTAAACCTGGCACAATTCATAAATTAAGAATGTGCTATCTTAGCACAAGGACAGAAAACTATTAGAAATATGTACAAAGGACATCTCTGTATTGTTGTTCTGTTATACCATGCAATCTGCTGAGCTTGCAATAGATTTGCAATGTAAAGAGCTCTCTCAACTCCTTGCTTCTAGAATCGTTCATCAAATGAAATGTTTGCTAATGTTGGCCTGCAGTCATAAGAAATATGATCTTCTAATACGAGACTAAAATTGGGTATAACATTTAGAGCCTTCTTAAGAGGCACAGATCTCATATATACCCTTTGTCATTGACTGCAGCTGAGATTCTCCTGGGACATTGCGTTTCTGCAGTGTTGAAGAGGACATGGTGGATGGTTTCCCCTACGAAGTGCCTGAAGAGTACAGCAATATGCCGCTTTTGAAAGGGAGGGCAACTGTGGATATGAAGGTTAAAGTCAAGGACAATCCTAACATACAAGACTGTGTGTTCCGTATTGTTCTGGATGGGTACAATGCCCCAGTAACAGCAGGGAACTTTGTCGATTTAGTGGAGAGGCACTTTTATGATGGCATGGAAATTCAAAGAGGTAAATTCTGTAATTTATATCTGGTTATAATTCCATGAAATATTAAGTCAGCATTTTAGTATGTGCTCAGGGGAACCTGCAATATTACACCTTCCACGATTTCAAGGTGTTTAATGTGCTATATACTGGAATTTAAATGGTTAGGTAGGGAGTCGCCCAGGTAGATTTTACCCGGTGGCTTTACATGCAGAGAGAGATATTTGACCAAAAGTGGCTCCATGTCATAGACAAGTTCACACTGTACATGCATGCATTCTCCCACACTCTACCCCTAGTGAGAGACATGGAAATGTTGGCACATTTGGTTGGTATTGCCAGATAAGGGTGTGTCCTATGAGCTTTCGCAGTCTTTGTGAAGGCTATTTTGTCTATTGCATTATCATAGTTGCAATTGCCACCTTTTATGTACTTTGCTTGATGTCTTGGAGCTATGCCTGCCTGCCTGCATATATATGTTCCAGGTCAAGTCCATATTTTGTTCGATTTCTTATCCGCACAAGCATCCTTTTAATTCAATGTGGTTTTTGCTGCAGCTGATGGCTTTGTTGTTCAAACTGGAGATCCCGAGGGACCTGCAGAGGGGTTCATTGATCCAAGTACAGAAAAAAATCGGACAATTCCATTAGAGATAATGGTTTCTGGTGACAAAACTCCTGTCTACGGCGAAACATTGGAAGTAAGATGTTATTTCTATTTTGAATAGTTCTTCAATTCTGCCTTGTTTCAGTGCTTGCAGTTGTAACCACCTTCCCATGTTCTTTTTTTTGGATCTTCTTTTAATTTGATTAATTGGTGATATAGATAATTTAAATCATAAGTTGTCAGAGTCACTTCATTTTATTTAAGAAATATAAATTTTGAACTTGATGGAGAAAATGCCCATACTATCTTGCAATTGAAGTCTTCATCTCCATTCTGAGCATACCTTAAATATTCCATTTTTTAATAATCATGGATTACCTCATATTTTACTTTATCCTCTTTATCAGGAACTTGGCCGATACAAAGCTCAAGCACGTCTTCCTTTCAATGCATTTGGGACTATGGCGATGGCTAGAGATGTAAGATATCTGAGTGTACCCTCCAGTAATAAAATTAGCTATTTGCTAGGTTAAAACTAGGTTCTAAATTCTGATTTCTCAATAATTATAGCCATTCTGTAAATGATATACCTACAGCATTTTACCGCAACATTTGTGTTCTGTTAAGAATTATACCATTCATGTTGTTCACACTTTTTCTCCTCCCCAAACAATGAGTTTTTCACATCACACATTTTTTATAGCGATATCGGATACTAGACCTGCGCAAGTGAGTAATTTATTATTAATATCATTCACCTATTGGCATAAGCTGATATTAATAGGTTACTTGCTTAACAATATCCACTTATTGCTTGCTGACTGTATCTAATACCTATTGTTGAGTTGATTCCTAAAGCTATATAGAGAATAGTTAAAATATAACTCAGACTATAATTATTTATTACTAAACAGTGATGCAGGATGAATCTGTTAATACTTAATGTCACTATACCACTAATGTTGTTTAAAAACTATAATTATACTCACACCACTAGAATGAGTATAATAGCAACATTTATCTTTTTTTATTTTTGGAGTAACAAATTTGCTGTGTAAAATCAATAAAAGTGATGCACATTTGGATATTTTTTAAAAATAAAATAAAACTATACCCTAATTTGGCTAGAACTACACGGGTTTATCTCATTATGGACTTGTGTAGTTCCGGAAGGATTCGAGCCCGAATCCTTCCCACTCAAAAACCAACATTTGACATTCAAATACAAGATCCATTCCGTTGAAGTTGGTTTATATTATTTAAAATAACTAAAAATAAAAAATCAAGTGTTTTGAATACTTTTTGCCCATCCATCAAGCGGTGCAAAATGGATGACGGAAAGTAGTCAGTTGGTTAGATATATGTCTTTAGACATACAAATTCTAGATCCGGCCATTTGATCGTGATCTAAACATTTAAAAACCCATACAAACTAATTTTTTTTAGGTTTCAAATGTTCTACACCGTTAAACTAATCAATTCACTATTTAGGCCTTTTGTTTTTTTTCCTACTTGATGCATAGGCAAAAAATATTTAAAATACTTAATTTTTGATTTATAGATACTTAAAATAATATAGATCAATTTCAACGGAGTGAATCTTGTATTTGGATGATGTATGGTTTATAGATACTTGAAATAATATAGATCAGCTTCAACGGAATGAATCTTGTATTCGAATGATGTATGGTTGTATTTGAGTGAGAAAGATTCGGGCTCGAATCCTTCTGGAACCACACAAGCTTATCTCATTATATATAACTGTATTTAGGGCTGTAGTTATCAGATTATGGTGATTTATTCATGCATGCCGTAGACTTCAAATTTCATAATAGTTCTTTTAACAGGAATTTGAAGACAATTCTGCTTCCAGCCAAGTGTTCTGGCTTCTCAAAGAAAGTGAATTGACGCCGAGCAATGCGAACATACTCGACGGCCGATATGCAGTATTTGGTTATGTTACAGGGAACGAAGATTACTTGGCAGATCTCAAAGTGGGTGATGTGATCGAATCAATTCAGGTTGTTTCAGGCCTTGAGAACCTCATCAATCCCAGCTATAAGATTGCAGGCTAACTAAGTTAAGCTGAATCCCCTTCCTCTCATGTACCTGAGCATCCATTTGTCATCAGTCCCAAATTCTTAGCTGCATTTGTGTTTATTCTTAGAGATTCTATGGAGTCATTATTATTATTTTTTAATGTTTGTGGAATTAAAAGTATCTTGATCAGAACCGTTGATTGTACAATCCAAATCAAATCCATTGGTTCAGAATCAATATAGAAATAGTTCCAAACCCAAATAGAGAAGCAAACTCAAGGAATGTTACTTCAATTCATCATAGATGTGAGATGAGAAGTATATGAAGACACTAATTATTGTTGTGTAAACTAAAAATGTGAAATGTTATTTTGTGGTTTATCTGGGATTATGCTAAAGTTGAAGCATATAGACAAGACAAGTATATATTCGTTTAGTTGCTGTGAAGTTTTTGTGATATTATTGGTTCTTGTTCATGTTTGTTGTATAAGAATAAAGAAAAGGTAGAAAAAAATACTAAATATTTTCTCGCATATTTAATGTTGGGATTGTTTATAAAAATGATCAAGCAAGCAAGTAAGAAAGATGTGAACCGTTCGTTTATACAGTGGCAGAATCCAACGGTTCAGATCAGCCACACGTCACATGTCCATACTTTTACCGCAACTTATAAATTTTTGAATGAACTCAACGTCACGTGGCTTCTTCTCGGCCACAAGTTGTTGGAATGCAAGTGGTGTGAGGGTGGGTGCGGGTGAAAGAGTCTCTCTTATGTTTTCTGTCGCCCAATAAGCCTTCAATAATTATTTCTCTATTTATTTACTAATTATCCTCAAAAGGACAAAATTGCTGCCTCTCGCCACTAGAGAAATCCCTTGAGCTTCTTTTTGACGTGAATTACCAAATATTCTCAGATCCAAACATGTATTTTTATTTTTAGAGATGAGAAGAAAAATTCTCAAGCACCCGCTCGCAAGTTGGTAGAATGTGAGTGGGTGTTGCCCGTGTGGGTGTGAGCATGCGTGGGGACTCTCTCTCTTATACTTCCCCTCGACCAATAGAAGTTTGGGTTGACGTTTCTTGGGTCCAAAAATTATTGTTATATTTATCAAAATTGATCATGTGTTTCATATAGAAACTTTGTTCGTCTATTTTCTTCTTCTTCCTCTCTCAGCTTTTCCTATTTCTTCTTCCTCTTTTTTCTTCTTCTCCCCTCAACCTCTTCTTGATCGATTTATCAAAATTGATTGAAAGGAGATTTTTTTTTCATAATTCATATAGAAACTTTGTCTGTTCGTCTGTCTGTTTATCCGCCTTTGTCTCTCTCAGCTCTCCTTTTCTTTTTACTCCTTTTTTTTTTCTCTTTTTCTCTTTATCTTGACTGATCAGTCGGTTTCTCATCGATAGTGATAAAAGACTAGTTATATTATATATACTAATTATTCTCCAAATAATATTAATCGCCATCTCTGGCTATTGGACAAGTCTCTTGAGTTTTTACAATGTGAATTATCAAATATTCTCAAATACAAATATATATTTCCAGAGAAAAATAATCTTTTTTTTCCTTCTAAATCATCCATCCTTATTTATTTATTTAATTTAAGTAGTTCCCGCGGAACAGATTACCCCCATCACCCCTTTTCTTTTGGAGCTCCCTCAATCACATTAAACAAACCCCAAAAACCTCCATCGGCCTCCTCATCTCTCTCTCTCTACTCTCTCTCTTCTTCTTCTTCTTTCGTCTCTTCTGCATTAAAAATATCTCTTTAATCAGAGAAAGAAGAGATTTTTCCCCTCCCGAAATGGGGAACGTCCCTCTGAAGCTCGACTGGGACGATCTTCTCTCTTCCAAAGGCAACGAGGCGCCGCCCCCTGAAGTGGAGATTGTTCAGAGCGGCGGCGATCTTCTAGTGGCCCATCTCAGTGATCAGGAGATTTTTTCGAAGATTCAGAGACTCCGCTCAAATTTGTCCTCGAGTTTTGTTGACAGGTTGTCCGATAAGGGCGCGAAGCTGCGGGCCAGCCTTCGTCAGTTGCAGGACGAGCAGGACCGCCGGAAGCTTTGGAAGGCTCGAAAGGTATGGTTTTATGAGGTTTTGTTGAGTTCTGCGTGATGGGTCTTTGAGTAATAATTGGTTGAAAATGGCGTAAATTGGATTATTCTATTGGATTTCGGATGCGGGTTTTCTGAAAAAGGGGGTAAAATTTCTGCCCAATTGCAATGGAGGAGGATATGTAAATTTGTAGTTTGATGGTTTTTGAGGAAATGCTTAGAAAGAATCCGTAATTTGCTTTCTATTGCAATGCGGAAGAGATGAAGTACGAATATTGTGTTATTTTATCGGATTCAGTGTAATGTGATCCTGAGGAAATATTGGAGAAGGATTTTTGGTGTACTTCTTACTGAAGAGGAGAACAAATGGGATTCATAGGAAGTGAGGCAGTGATAGTACTGCATGTTATCTCTGAGGTTGTAATCATGGATTTTATGGGATTTTATTTGATTTGGGCAATGGTTTAGAAACAAAGATTGAAAGAGATAAGTAGTATACTTTTTGTTATGATTGAAAACAGATGGGATTACCCTTTATATGTGTAATTTTAGAGAAAGGTAAGGGGTCGAGAGAGGGTTGGGAAATCCAAAGTAAGGGAAACCAAATGGAGGAAGATTGGATAAACAAGGTTTAGAAGACAGCAGTGGAGTAAAAGAATGAAAGTAGGCAGGAAAGGAGCCAGGACCTAAGCCTTGGGGGACGAAAATAAAGTTATCAAGTACTCTCAAAGTTTATGAAACAAATGTAGAAGGGAATATAGAAAGCAACTCCATGATGTTGTTCAGATCTAAATTATTACCTAATTTAATTGTATTTGTTGCAAACTGATATAATTTGAATTTGATTCAATTCTTTTGTTCAGTCAGTTTTAACTTTTAAGACATGTTTAACGAATGTACTCAATATAAAAGGCACATATTATTCACCTCGAAAGTAGCCTGAATATAGGCTCTGAAGTAGTTGTCTCCTTCATGTTATGGAAAATATGATCACATGAATGGCAGGCCCAAATAAAGAGGAACATTTAGTGGAATTAGTTGTTGCAAAAGAGGGAGGCATAAAAAGTGAGAAACATTAAACTGAAAGGGACATCTAACCAATTTGTTTGTTTGTTCATCTGTTTTTGCGTGCGCGTGCACACACACATGAGAGAGTGGCGGGCGGGTGTGGAATTGGTTGTTGCAAAAGAGGGAGAGGCACAAAGCAAGAAAGATTCTACCAGTAAATATGAATTATTTAGTATATGAACTACCTGAGTGATTTTCTAGTTAAGTTGATGTTACCTGACTACACAATGCATGAAACCATACTTAAGAGAGAAATCAATGATGGTTTAAATTATCCGAGTGTGATACAAGGAGAATTAATCATCGAACGCTAGTATAAATGTTTCTTGCCATACAATTCATTTATATTAACACAACTTTGCGCTGCAGGATGCTGAAAAAGAGAGAGGGCTGTACAATCAGAAACTACAGAATCACCCGGTGAGCTTAAATTTTTGTAGTTGAATACTGTCTGTTTTTTAGTTTGTATTTATAGGAATTGTTTGTTTTTATATAATCTTTTGCTTTGGCTAAAAAGTTGTTTTTTATAGAGCTATTTTGTAAATACCTATATAACATCTGTCAGGACAATTCTTTGCTTGTTTTAATGCATTCCAAAGTGCTCATGCGTTGTAGGCTTGCAGGTTTGTGCAATGATCCAAGCCGTTGTACAGCCACAGAGTCTCAACAGCCTTCATTTGCTTCACTGTTTTCCAAGAAGTTAGAAGAGAGGGTATATTGATGCAAGCTTTGATTTTCAATTTCTTGTTCTCTTTAGTTTTTCGCAAATGCTTTACAACTTACTTATTTAGGCAGATCCTGCACCCAACGGGGGATGGGTAAATATCATTCGAGATAAGTGTGAAAATTCAAGAAAAGTGGACGACAACTGCATGACAATAGAAAGCCAACTGAACTATCTTGGCAGCCAGCCAAAATGACCTCTAGATCCCTGGCTTTCCAATGTGCTAGCAGCCTTGCTGATAAAGACAGTGATTGCAGTGTAACTGAACCTCCTCCTGGAGGAAGAAACTTTTCCAATAACCTTTCTAAGAGGTTAATTTTTTTCTTATTCTTTTTTCCCCCTTCACTATTATCATATTCCATTCTTTTATTTATGTTCAAGCATGACTCCTTTCTGACGTTTGATTTTGTGTGATAACAGGAAAGCTTCTGAAAGTACTGGTGCATTGAACCCAAAGTTAATGAAGGTGTGCTTTCATGCGATTCCTTTTTTTTCTTCGTCCTTACCCCCTCATGTAACTCTGCAACGAATATCACTCTAATACCTTCCTCAGTCACCATAGGATTCCATCAAGGGCCAGATTTTGCATTTGTTATGGTGAACAAACTAGGCATGTTTATGGTTTCAATGGTTTGGAGTCCTTGGAAATGTGCAATAGAAACTGATGAGCACACCATTTAGGAGTAATACAAATATAGTTGAAGGAGCGGTTTGGACTGAAGGTAGGCAAACAACAAACATAGATCAAGCTGAGAAAAGAATTTGGTAGTGTAATCAAGGCACAAGGTGCATTAATTTATCAAGTTCATATGCATAAACATTTAACCCTCCTGTCTCCCCCTCGTGTTTTAGGTTCTCAACTCTCTTATCTCTCAAAGAGTGGATACATAGCATTGTTCCAGAGAGGGACAGTAAAAAAGAAAAAGAAAAGAAAAACCAATAACAGCAACAAGGATTAGAGAAGCAGCAGCAGTAGAGTAGAAATGGAGTAGAGAAGCAGAAGTGGCATGGAGAGGAGAGAGAAGAGGAGGAAGAAGAAATTGTTGAAGAGAAAGAAGAAGAGCAACAAAGAGGAGAGGAGAGGAGAAGACGAAGTTGAGGGTTAATCGCAAAAAAGTGACAACAATTAATGTGAATGAAAAAAAAAGAAAGAAGAAATCTTCCTCGCTAGACGTTCTCTGGTGTGTCCTCATTGGGTCTCGCTGGGAATTCCAGGGTGGAATCTCGTTAACACTGGAGAGGAAGAGAGAGGAAAGGGGAAAGGGGAAGGATGAATCTTGGGGATCAATGATACACACACACACACATTTTTTTTTTGTGTGTGGGTGGGGGCGGGGTGTGGGTGGTTAGTGTGTTAGTTATTGTTTTCGGGTCTGACTTGAACCTGGAAAAGGGAGCTACACGCTCAGTCTAGGTACCAATGGTGGGTACATTCTTGAGTACTACGCCCCGTGGCACCTAAGGGGCTCTAGGAATGTGTTCCATAACACTCTGCACTCGTGCATGTGGCCAAGTGCGCCATTCTTTCATTAAGAGAGGAGATAGCCCTTAATACAATTGAATGGAGAAACTGGGTTAATGAAGACCTTAAACTTTTGGGCTAAAGGCTTTTTTGTCGTTGTATATTTTGAGCCCTTACACCAATAACACAGTGTTTCTTTTATCTGGTTTTCATGATTCAATATCTCGGAACTGGAATCTGTTGGCAGTTTTAGTTATTAGAATCGGTTATACCGGCCATATAGGCAATTTCATCTCGTTGATATCGATCTCGGTCAATTTTTTTTAAAAAAATTAAAAAAAATTAAAAAAAATTTAAACTTTTTCAGATAATTAGTAGCATTTTGACATATTCTTTTTTAAAACAATTAATTGAATTTGAATCACATTTGGACAAAATATTACAACAAAAGAAGTTGGTTCAAAGACATAAATTAATATGGTATTTACAAAGACATTAGTGTACAATTAACCTAACAAACTAATTATATTCTACATAATTATATCCATGATAACAATTTTCTAATATTTCTTAAAATTAATTAGTTAATTATATTTATGGCAAAAAATTTAACAATTTTTTTCTAACGAAGTAAGTTTAAATAATTAATCTAGCATACTATTTTATATTAATATAACAAACAAATTATATTCTACTTAATTATATTCATGACAATCATTTTCTAACATTTCCTAAATAAAACAATTACTTATACTAAAACAACAAATTATTGCTCATTTTCTAATAATTTTTAACATTTTTTTTAAAAAAATAAAGTTTTTAAGAAATAATTTTTTTAAGAAACAATTAATCTAACAAATTATTCCTTTGATAAGTTGCCAATTTTGATTCTTTTCTCGAAAATTTTCTCTTTTGAAAATTATTGGCAAGGGAGAGGAATCTTTATAATCTTTAGCAAGAGTATGCATAAGATTCTCAGTTTAGGAAATAATCATTGTACCTACGAGACACCGAAATCAATATAAGATCTGACACCACTCCTTTGTGGTGTCATATCAAGAGACTGATGGAATCCCAGCAACAATGCAGAGTCGTTAATTAATGCAATTTTTATGTTGTGAAATCGGGAAGATATTGCTGAATTTGTTGTATTTTGACAATAGTTGTGTATGAATCAACCAGAATCAGAATGGAATCATCCATATCGGCCGATATAGGTCGATTATGTCTGATTCCAACCTTGATATCGACCGACTGCGACCAATTCGGCTGATTCCGACCGATTCTGATTAAATATCACCAATTCTATCTCGCTGTTGGCTGAATCCGATACGAATTGGCCGATTATTCAAACCACACGGATTTCCTTTCTGTAGAATGTCTTCGAATGTCGACATTCTTGTGAAGACATTTAGAGCGACAATAAGAAGATTCTATTAACAAGATCCTTGAATTTACATTTTCTAATGGCGAATGGGAGTTGTGTTTTGTAATTATTTTAAGAGCTATGAAGCAAAATTCCCATAAGCTTCATAAAGTTGACTACATAAATATTAGGTAATACGAAGGTATGGCTCATAGCTTACTATATGCTTCTGACAATAAGATAGAAGTACGCCGAATTTATGCAATGCAACCTGTCTTAAAAGGAATAAATGGCCAATACATCGTAATAGCTCATTTGCTTGAAAGAGAGATTGGGAGACTCATGTCTTCCTATACCCTGGTGGAATTATAAGTAAACTGCACTGAAATCAAGTGGGACTCATTTCAGGCAAACAACTTCTTAAGAAATAAAAAAGCCTTGTCAATCTTTTTTGTGTGGAGATTTTGCATTGTCACATTCTTGTCATGTATGTTAAACAAAAAGTTGATGCTCTTTGGAGAGTATACTGACTAATGCTCTCTATTTGCAAATTGCATTATGATGCTCTCAAGGAACAAGTTTAGACTATTCCATTTTTCCATCAAATGAGATCGTAGCATTAAAGTCAGAAGACAATTGAGCGGGTTGGCAGAGCCTGGAGAGTCCACTGGTAACAGCTTGCTGTTATCATGTTTAGAGGAATTTTCTTTCGTAGTGGAGTGGGTGGGAATTTTCCACCTTTCCCATTTAAAAAGAAAAAAAGGTTTGAGATTTAAGGTGTTGCTCCTTCATTATTGTTCATAGACATTGAGTATTCATGTACTTATTGATTAGGAGTAATTTAGTCGCTGGTTGTCAAACTTTGACACAGCTAAGGTGATTTCTTTGATTTTACTGACATGACTCTTGCAAACATGGACAGGTTCAAGAAGTGGTTCTTTTGGATGAAGAAGAAGTAGAACCTAAGCAACCAATACTCGGAGATGCTCCTGATGATTGGTGATTCACCTTTTCAAAGAAAAACTAGTTTCCCTATACATTATGTCACATTTCTTTCGTTCACATTCTTTTTTCTTGTAACTGAGCTATTACTAACTTACTGAACCTGCATTTTCATACTGTTGCCTATTTTTCCAGGAAGGAGGCTAGAATCTATTACCCTTCAAGGTGCGCTTTCCTATGAAGTGATGGAAAATACGGAATAATACTATCTACTGGCTGGTATTTCTGCTTCCCACTGAACATATTTGCTTTTTACTCTTGGCAGGGATGACCAGAATCCATTGAACTTACTTATTCAGATATTAAATGCTTGGATCCTGAACAGTATTTGATCTCACCTATAATGAATTTTTATATTCGGTAAGAATTCATTGCTTTCCAGGGCTTGAAGTTATTCTTTTTCATAACGTAGTTTGTCCTTTTGTTATGGATTAGATTTTTTTTGGTAATGAGGGTTTGGTGTTGCTGGATGTGTGGCCAAGGCATGTTTCCTAAGTAACCTAGAAAGCTGTAGGGTCACATTACACAAAAGATACCAGACCTTATTTACCTGGATCTTATGAATGCATGCACCGATCAGAACCCATTTTCCTGTTCAAATGCATCAGCATGAGTTTCCAAAGTTTCAGCCAAGTGTAGCATACATATACTTTGACCCTGAGACCTTTTGGTGATGAATTCACCAACAGTGGATGCATTCATATGAATCAAATTGGAACCCTAAACAACATCCATGCTTTTGGATTTTATGGAACATGGCAAACATGTTTTCCATATTCTTTAGATGTGTGCTAAATCTTCAACATGTTGGCATGTTAAGATCTCTGATTTTCTGTTGACCAATACTTAACTTTGAGCAAGGAAACTAAACTTATTAAATTGCACAACTATTCCAAATCTATCGAGGATAGTCATTTCTACTGGTCTTATCTGTGCAGCTATATGGAAATTTTAGGAGAGTGAATTCTCACCATTCTAGCCGATCAACGTGCGGTTGTTTCTTGAGAGGCGTCAATGAGTTACTCCTTTAGTGATGGAGCTGTACAACCCAGTTCTATCATGTGATGAACTGATCTGGCTTAGGGTTTTCCTCTAGCATGTTTCCTTTCAGATTTCCCTGTATATAGCTGACGTGTAGAGCGTCAGAAAGTCATTGGGTTAGCTAAGACACCTGTATTTCTTCCAGTCACCACTATTTACTGCATTTTCTTCGAGCAATGCTTGGTATTATCCCTCAAATAGGCAGTGCTTCCCTGAGCAGTTTCTGTTAATTGATAATTCTCCCATGTCAGTTGGCTACACTCCCTTTTGGTCTTTTGAAGAATAGGTGCACCAATCTCTTTTGGGGCTGCAGATAGCACCCCAAGGGCCAAGATGGAGAAATGGCCTTTACCTTGGGTGCAAATGTTTTGTACTGATCTTCAAAGGCATTAGGAGTGCCGAGTGCAACATTTTGACACTTTATAAATCAAGATATTACTGGGAACTTGGTTGATTGTTCATGGATATGTAACCTATTTCCATATCATCATGTGATTAATGACTAGCAAGATAAGAAATAGAAAAGATTCTCTTTTTAGTCTCGGCCTGAGATCAGTGTGCTTAGGTATTTTCATGTTTTATTTGAGGCTGGAACTCCAAGATTATAGGTGGTTAATTAGGTGTTGTGAGGCATAAGAGCCCGGGATGAAGGAACTTGCAGCCGTTTGTGAAGTTGATCTTCTGATATGATTGAGCCATTTGCAACCTCCTTAAAAGAAAGATAATTCTTAATTGATCGGGTTATTCCTTTTAGTTTCCACCCCCACTGCCAGTGTTTGTTTTTCTTAAATAAATATGGATATGTACTGACTTGGGAAAAAATTTTTCTGTTTCAGTATCTCTAGGGTATAGTCAATAAATTGCCTAATTGTTAAAAGAAGCTTCTTCTTCCAAATATTCCACTAAAAAATATTAGGGATTCTCACCAACATAGATACCTTAGATCTATAAGGTTTCGATTTGACTTGTCATTCTCCAGCTGAAGCTAAGTTTTTTCACAGGATGCCCAATACACAAATCCCTTTTTCCAGATGCCCTCTCGATCAGCCTTCTCGAATATGAAGATAAAGCCTAAAGGAGCTCAAGCCACAAAGTTGTGTTTTTAGTATGCCATCGGAACATGCACATGCATTCTCATCCCATCATCCGTTTAAGATGGAGTGTTCCATCAAATTCAAGGCCCTTTTTGCTACTCTGCCTTAGATTGGCCTCCTTTTTGAATTTGAAGCTAAAGAGCCCCTCGAAGGTAAATATTTAAAAGTTATTTACCAATCCTCTCTTTCCTCTTACGTTAATTCACAACAAATTCAGGGCTTACCTCCTTTCCAAATTCCAACTAGATTTCCATCTAAGGCATATTTCAAGTGCTATAGTCCATCCTTGAGGTGTAACTTCCTGAGCCTACTTAGGGCATTAGACCCCAATGACACTCGGCAACAATTCCCCTCAAATGGAGAACTATGAAGCCTAAATTAATTATTGCTCAAATTATAAATAATTTAACACAAATTATTTACACGACAAAAACTTTCAACTTTCAAGTTCACATAAGGGCACACTCATAAGTTTCACAAACAATTCTAAAATATCCTCCATCAGTTCCAACAAGATTATCTATTATATAATCAAGTTTGATTTCAATTTCTGAAAGATAATATAACAACTAACACTAATGCTCGTAAGCTGACCACCACTGTTGTTACGAACCACCCATGGGCTTTTCAACTTACGAGATTCTCAAAGCAAACTGTTCGCCTATCTCTTCTCTATCTCTTTCTCCTCCAAACCTTTGTTGTTATCTCCTCTCCCAAAATCCTAGTTCTTCTATTCTATTCATATTCTCAATTCTAGTTCTTTCTCAAATCTATCACCACAACCTAGTTCAATTTCAATAAAAAAATTCTACAAAAAGCATTAAAAAAATAAAAAAAAGTATTCCTAAAGTGCAACTATAGTACTGGATTTGTTACAGTGCTACAGTACCTCAGTACCAGGAACCTGCATGAACAGGAAATCCGCAACGCAAAACAAACTCGTTAAGGTCTCAAATTGGTTTTCAAGACGTATCTTTCTCATCCGGAGTTCAAATCACGCACGATTTTGAAGCGTTGCATTCGTGAAGGCGATCTCTACACATTTACTGTCATCACAAGGACATTGAGGTCACATATGATCCTCAATAGGTACGTTTCTATTCTCGATCAGTTATTTCGAGTCTGATATTTAATTTTTGAATTTTTATTGATTTAACTGCTGTTCACAAACGTGAGATTATGTGTATCTGTTTCCTTTTAGTTTCATAGTTTTTTTTATTGGTAGTATAATCTTTTGCTTGCGTAACATAGATAATATTGTTAATTTATTCTTGACTTGATATTGATTAGTCTATGTATGTTATTTGATCAACAGTTTGCTAGATTATCAGTTTTAATCCTTTCCTACCAACGATTGTTTCATGTTGGTGAAGCGTTTGAGTGTTTTATTGCTGATTTTCACACATGCACACATGTTTCACATCAGCTTGATATTAGAGCATGATTACGTAGAATTTGTATAATTAGTTCACATTTATTTGCTTTATCACATTTAGCTTAAATGTTTGTCAAAAAACAAAATAAAATTTAGAAAATATTGAAAGGTAAGACTTTTTTGAAATTTTGTACGATTGGTGTATAACTAAGGATACTCAACGTGATTTTATAATTAAGAAAAGTCATGTGCGAAAAATCTCCCACCTGAGTTACGCCGACTTGGTTAATTAGACTGGTAAAATTATGATTTGACTGACCCGACAATTTTAGAAAACAGATTTTTAAAAAAAACCAAAAAAAAAATTTAAAATTCAAAACCCAAAAAAATCTTGTCTAAAATTGCATATAAGAATCTTCAAACCACCACTATGGATATAACAACTTTTGATGGTCGTCTGTATTATTCTGATTATTTGAGAGATCCTCAATTCTTCTAGATTGGCTACCAAGCATGAGCATGTACTTCATCCGGTACCCACTTTCTGAGGCTGAGAAAGTCAGGTTCGTTACCATGAAACTGATTGGATAAGCTAATCAATACTGAACTGATTTCGTAAATAGGTGAGTACTCCATGGTCAACGATCGATTGAAACATGGGATAGGATGAAAGAAGAGTTAGAAATAAAGTATGTGTCACTATATTTCTACGAAATTAGACCTCCCTCTTTTGTTCAACTCTGTAGGTCTAATACATCTTTATCCCCACCGACCAAACTCAATCTCTCGAGCTAAACCATAAAGTCCCAACCAACATTTGATGATATCATGGCTCAAATTGATAACTTACTCCGAATCAATAATTCTTCCAATTAAAACTCAAAAAGTAGTGTTCCTTGTGTGATCCCCACAGTTAGTGAAGTCGAAGAAAAGTCTGATAACAGTAAAAGTAAGAACACTGAAAAAGATTTTTTCAAATTAGTCTCACAATTAAGTGTTGCAAATATCAAGGTTATGGACATGTTGCTGCCAACTGTCCAAGCCCATTTAAGATTGCCATCAATGACAGAGTTTTCATTGAAATACCTAAGCATGATAGTGTTATTTCTTCAAAAGTCACTCATGTGATCAAAGAGTTTACTGTCACATGTCCTTTCTCTCTCTCAGCTTTACTGTCAACACCACCTTCTCCGCTTTTTCTACTACCGATCTCTACTGTCGTTATATGTTTTGATCACCAATACCTTCCTCTACTGCCGACACCATCCCCTTTTCTCTTATGACCTATATTAAATACTAAATTGAAATTCTCCACAGACCTTATTCTCATAGCCGATCAGTATCAACTCATTGAGTCTGTATCATTTTTTGCATCACATGTACACAAACAACTCACGGAGATCAATGATAAAATTTCACAAAACAACACCATCTATGGGATACGAGCTGATGACAGGAATAGATTAAATACTTTTAATATTGGTGATGTTGTTCAAAAGTTGCATGATGTGAACCATTTCAAATTTTGATGAAATTGAACGATGATATTTATGTTATAGATCTTCCTATAGATTTTGACATCACTTCTACTTTTAATATTGACTGCTTAGTGGATTATAAAGGTCTTATAAATATTATCTCACTTGTTGATGAGCCTTCTCATGAGCCTATTTTCGAGAGCCCCTTCCTTTCACCACTACCAGATATTTTCTATACAACATGTCAAGTTGATAAATTCTTAGATAATAAAATTATCATCACCCAAGTTGGTGGGATTCGAAAATATCTGATTTGGACAAAAAATTACCAATTGATGATACATGGCTAGATCGAAGTGAACTGCCAAAAATTGATCATGAAATTTTGAAGCAATATGAAAACACTCTCACTTCTAATTCGACAGAGTCGAATTCTCTCCAACACAAGAAGAATGATTCGGATATCAAGCCACGTGTATGGCACATATATTACCGATGGAGAAGAAGCCTCGTTCTAATTTTCTAATAGTAGAACTCTATGTATTTTAGTTCTTTATTTTGAGTTTCTTTATTTTAGAGTTGTATTTTTATTAGGATTTTAGTTTCTAAAATTTAAAATTGTAATTTTATTTTGATTAGGAGTTTTAGTTTTAGTTGTATTCAATTTTGTACAGGCCTATAAAAAGCCTCTCGTATCAATTAATAAAGGCAATAAATTATTATTATGAATTTTCTTAAATTTGTGTGAGTTGTGATTTCTTCCAAAATTCTCTTTGTGTGTGAAACCCTTAGAGAAACTTTAATTTAGCGGTGCGAAATCCTACCTAGCCTATCCCCTTCTCTATCTCTTTCTCCTTCAAATCCTAGTTGTTCATCTCCTCTCTCAAAACCCTGGTTCTTCTATTCTATCCATAATCTCAATTCTACTTCTTCTTCAAATCTATTACCAAAATGGGCAGGGTCGGGCCTGCTCCCATTTCTAGGGCGGCCCGGCCCGGCCCGGGCTCAGTCCCCCTCCCGAGGACTCGGGCACAGCCCAGAGACCCGCCTGGGTCGGGCCAGACCCGACTCGACCTGTTTTAATATTAATAAAAAAATTAAAAATAGTTTTTAAGTTCTAAAAAGTTCTAAAAATTCAAAAAAATCTGAAAAAGAAATATTTTGCACATAATTAGAAAAAACTTAGCGTCATAATTTGATTCGCTACAGACTCATCCATGTCAGCATAAACTGATTCCTCTGCACCACCACTTGTTTATATATTTTTATTTTCTCTTTTACCCTTCCCATTGCCTCTGACGTTGCCTCCCCTCAAACTTGATCCCGACAGAGTAATTCGCGGGTTGTGCGGTCAGGTCGCCGTGGGGGTTGGAAGGGTGCGGGGAGCCCCTCCTGTGGTCAGGGGTGGAGTCCCTGGAATTTTTTTGGGGATCGAATTTTTTGCAGATCTCGTTTTGTTAGTGCTCGCGATGATTTTTTTTGTGTTTTAGCTCGGAAAAGTATTAGGGATCATTCGATGTCAGAGGACGGGGGGTCTGATGATGATGACGATGCTGATATGCGAATTGCGACTTATGATCGCAGTCCTCTGTGGGCACTGACTCAGAATTAGGGCATTTTGTGAGGACTGCGATCATGGTCACAATCTTCACAATAAAACTAAATAACTTAGTTATGTCTACATACAAGAGAACATGTTGTGCAATGAAAATAAAATATCTATTATGTTAATCTTATCCTCTGGCCCCTGGTTCTCAACAACTTTTTCTGTATCCTCATCAAACACATGATGCTCATGTTGTGTCACTGTAAATGACACCCTAATAGATACAAAACTATTTGGAGAACGTGAAGATGCATCACTCTTTACCTGCTGCGATACCCTTTTGGTCTGGCTACTCCACCTGCTGAGAGCCTGGGGATTTCATCATAGAAGACTCATCAAAAATAACATTTCTGCTCAAAATTATCTACCTATCTTCAGAGTTCCAATGCTTGTATTCCTTTACACCTCTTTTGAACCTAAGAATATGACTTTCTTTGCTCGAGGCTTTAGTTTTTCATCATTCACATGGTAATAAGCTGGACACCAAATACTTTAAGACTATCATAATTTGAAACAGCCTTGCCCGACCACATCTCTATTGGAATTTTATCTCCTATCGCAAACGATGGCAACTTATTGATGAGATGGCTTGCATAAGTCAAGGCCTCAGCCCAAAATGTCTTTTTCAGCCCACTGTTTGACAACAAACACTGTCTCTTCTCCAGTAAGGTACAGTTCAATCTCTCTGCCACCCTATTCTGTTGCGGAGTTTCTAACTGTGAAATGTCTTTCAATGCCTTCATCGAGGCACAGCTGCAGAAACGAATCACTCTTGTACTGTCTCTCATTATCGCATTTGAGTATCATGATTTTTTCCCCTATCTGCAACTCCATTCTACTTCTTGACTTCACGAAGATATCTAAGATTTCATTCTTATGCGACATGGTGTACATCCAATTTCACCTAGAGTAATCATCAACAAAAAAGACAAAATAGTGTTTTCCTCTAAGAGATGCATTTTTAGAGGGACCCAAACATCTTGTGAACATAGTCAAGAATCCCTTCTGTATGGTGAATTGCTGTGGCAAACTTCACGTTAGTCTTCTTGCCCAATACAGAATGCTCACATAATTTCATCTTGCATGTCTTAGCACCTTTCAACAAACCCTGCTTAGTCAAAGCTTGCAAGTACTTCTCACCCTTGTGTCCAAGTCCGATGTGCCACATCCTCATCTGAGTCAACTAATACTGTCAGAATGCCCGTTCACTATACTACCCTTCAAGTAATACAAGTTTCCATCTCTGACACCTTCATCACAACCATAGACCCCTTGGTGATCCTTAGAGTTTCATTCTCCATAGTCACCTTGAGCCGCTTTGACTTCATAGCTCCAACAGAGATAAGATTTTTTTCAACTGAGGAACATATCTCACATCGATCAACTCTCTAACTATTCCATCAGGCATCTTGATTCGAATGGTACCTATCCCAACCATTTGGCATGCATGATCATTACCCATGATCACCACACTTTCATTCGGCTTCTCAAAGCTAGAAAACCATTTCCTTTTGGGACAAAAAATGGTAGGTAGCCCTCGAATCCAACATCCACTCTGAAGCATATGAGCAGCAAATAGATGGTGCAACAGAGAATCAAAATCTAGAAGAGTCAGAATCATTACCATCCAACTTGGTGGCATTCACCTTTGATTTGACTTTTGCTTCTGGTTCTTCTTCTTCTTGAGCTCTGGACAATCTTTTTTTCATTATCCATTCTTCTTGCAATAGGCATACTGATCACGACCTAAATTACGGTCATCAAACTTGGACTTCGATCTTGATCTAGAACGGTTTCCTCTTTGGTTTGGACTTTTTTCTATCACGTCCAGTACCTCGCTGATGTGCTACTAAAAGACTCCTTGTCCTTCTTTCTCAACTCGAGATTCACAAGAGCAGTAGTCACTTCTTTGTAGCTATAAGATGACTTTCCATTGATCAAGGTAAGCACAAAAGTCTCATACTATTCATCCAGAAAAGCGTTTAACAATATCAATATTTTGTCTTCATTCTCAATCACTTCATCCACATATCCACGGGAAGCTGTGTAATTATTGATGTGCTTGCTAATGAAGATCAACCTCTTCAGTTGAAAACGATAAAATCTCATTTTCAAATGCAAACGATTTTTCACACTCATTGTCAAATACATACTTGCAAGAGTGTCTCAAATCTTCTTTGCCGAAGTCTCATTTATATCATATTTTAGATTTTGCGTCAAACAAGACCTAATGATGTCACACGCCGTCCAATTCATCTTCTTCCAAATCTTCTCATTTACTTTCCCCGGTTTCTCTTGCAACTCAAGAGTATCCTCTAAAATTTGCGCATTCAATGCATCAACACGTTGCATCTTCATAAACTATAATTGTTTGTGCCATTAAATTGGACCACGTCATCTTAGATGATTGATGGATATTCAAATTTTGAATGGTCTTCACCATGGAAGAACCACTCCCACCGTCGAATGTACTTTCTTCTCCGATCATCTCCTCCAAAATCACAAGCAAGTAAAATGAAACAACTGTAGAATAGATCTAAATGATAAAGATGAGATTTTTACCTCCAATTAAAACTCTTAGAAGAGTTTTCAATTGATCTCTCCATCAAATGACGAAAGACGAGAGCCACTTCTATAAAAATCTGATTTTTTATCTCCAACGAAGCCCCAAATCTTCAAGATCCAAGCTTCTAATGACAATCTACTTTACTAATCAACCCTAAGCGCAGCTTAAAGCTTTGATACCACTTGTTAAGTCTAGCAGGAGATCAAACTACCAGTAAACCTTTGGCTAGAGAAACCCAAACACACATGCACAAACAATGAACAAATCGCAGAGAAGACAAGATCTAACGAGATTCAGCAATTTGCCTACGTTATCAGTTCAGAAGAAAGATCAAATTCAATTAACCAAAGTTACAAAATGAGACACAACTTTCTCACCCGCTCACAAAAGTAGGGTTATAAAACTTCTATTTATAGCTAGTGAGAGAGAGAGTCAAATAAAGTAAATCAACAGAATTTGGGCTCATAACAGAAACGACCCGAAATCCAATCGCCCAAAAGACATCCAGGACTCCGAAGACCCGCACTGCTATACACTCCGAAGTAGAACTTCGAGGCAATACTCCGGACTAGGTCTCCGGACTTCTCTCGGACTGTGTTGCTATCACTCCGAATCCACTCTCAATCTTCAAGTTCCATTCTCCGCTCCATTTAATTTTTCTTCCAGGGGTGGGGGTTTACTGCGCCCTTCCAACCCTAGGTTGATCCACGCAATGACTCTATATAGGGTGGAAATCCGTCAAGGCGGCAATTAATATCCCCAGTTTTGATCTCCTCTCTACAGTGAAATGTGAGGATCATAGATCATTTGTTTTGATGGAGGCTTACAAGAATATCATGAATGGGTAGGTCTAGAAGAGAAGTTAAGTGACATCTTTTTTTAATATATTGGTGAATTGGTTTGATGGAGGTCTACAAGAATGTCATGAGCGTGTAGGTCTAACAAGAAAGAAGGAATCTGTACCACATCTCTCCTTTCTGTTTTGGTTTGTATCAAAATACTGATACTATATGTGTCGGTAAAATCTTCCAGAAACAGATGAATAATAGAGTTGCACTAGGGAGTTCAATGTATTTTAACTCCTAAAGTTGGATCTAACATCTTTCCCACCACGAACTGCACCAATTTCCAATTTTCTAATGTGAGTGGAGATAGTGGGGAATTAAATAATGGGTAGGTACACTACCTGTAAATTGAAATTACTTGCGGAAAAGGTTGATAAATATACTTTTGAGTTTAAGATGAAGTGCTTCCAGCCTGGGTAACATGCGCATGTGTGGCTTTGCCTTTTTGTTCCCGTAGGAAAATAAAGTTTGTTTTCTTGTATACTTCTGTAAGCCAAAAACTCAATAGATGTGCAAACACACGCGCACGCGCGCGCGCGCGCGCGCAACACACACAGAGAGAGAGAGAGAGAGGAGAGAGAGAGGAGAGAGAGAGAGAGAGAGAGAGAGAGAGAGAGAGAGGCCATGAGTACGTGTGTATGAATCTTGAACAATTTTATCCCCTCTTTGTTAGTTGTCATCTTTGCTTTTGTTCATAGTTTTTGAGAACCAAATTTTGCACTACTCATTTAAGTTTGTCCATATATGTCCAACATATCTTGGAATATAATTCTTGCATGTGTTACCTGTCGCTCTAGTACTCACAATATTGCAAGTATTTTAAGAATAATGATGATTCTGTGGTTCTCACTGGGTAATATATTAACAACCTACTCTATCTCCTATTATATGGAAGTTCATATATCCAACTGACACTTTTAATGCATATAAAAGATCTTAACTACCTGTTTCTGGGATTTTTCTCAGCTTAGGTTATGTTGGTGATGAGAAATTTATCTGGATAACTTCATTAAAATGTTGATGTAAAATTGAATGTTAATATTTTTCAATTTCCTGACCTTATGCAACGAGCTTATTTTCAATTTAATGCCTTGTAGATTGCATTTCACAAAAGAAATACATGGCGCGTGCCTCTTAAATTTTTTTTCTCCTCTCATTGTTTTATTGTTGGAAATTTCAGACACAGATCTATGTAATGAACATTTGTTGTCTAGCATTTAACAGTTCCTCTTTTCTTTTGGCAGCTTTCTACAAAAACCACGCTCTTTGGTGGGCCGACCAAGAGGCGAGTATCACTTTTTTAACACATATTTCTTTGGAAAACTTCATGAAGCTCTTTCATTCAAGGTATGATATTATATCGAATTAAAATGGTACTGAATTTATTTGCCAGAAGTAAAACCATTTATTGCATCAAAAAAGTAACTTCATATAGAAGAATTGTGAGATGGCACATTAATTGTGATATGTATCTATTATTATAATGCACACACCTTTCTTTATGTTGTTTTGTTTGTTGTTGTTGTTGTTGTTGTTGTTGTTGTTGTGTGTGTGTGTGTGGTGTGTGTGTGTTTGTCGGTTTTTTTCCCCTTTTGGTTGGGCAGGTGGGTGGGTTTTTTTTTTTGGCGGGGCGGTTTTTTTTTTTTTTTTTGGGGGGGGGGGGGGGGGGGGGGGCCGCTGTTGTTGAACTGCAGTTGAATTGTATGTCATGGATTGATGTTTGTCTAACAGCCTCACATCTTATTAAGTTATTGAGATTCAGAATTATTAACTTTAAGTTAATTAAATATTTTGCTTTAGAAACTGTGAGTCCTGTTATTTGTTTGAGAGATATTGATTGGATTAATTCACATAATGTTTTAATTTGGGTTATCTTTGGTACAAGTAATATCATTAAAAATCATATATTAAGAAAAATAAAAGGGTTTCCATACATGCCAATCACATGTTCCAGAAATCTACTCTATCTGTTTCTCAATAAAACCAACATCCTAACTCAGCGTAGTTGTTCAGTTATTTAGTTTTAATCTTTAACATGTTAATCCAGGCAAGAATAAGTTGCCTGTGTTTCATGTTACTGACTGATGGTATTATCGTTAACGTGACTGAAATCCTTGGCTTATATAGTTCTCTCACTTCTCATGCCTTGGGCACTTTTCACTTTCTAAATATTACTTCTTGTTTCTTATTCTGTCATATCTTTTCAAAATTCACCAAACAAAGTCTTCCTGAATGCCTGTTGCCATCACTACTAGCTCTTTTTTGATATTGGGATATGCTGGGTTTTGGGATGCTGAAAGCCACTTACTGTATTTTAGGATTCTGATGCTGCAAGTTTGATCTTTCTGTGCTAGTGTCATTTCCCCTATTTTAACTGATATATAAAAGTGAAAGCTATAGTTATGTCGAGAAAGAAATTTCTTGTTATGTATGCTAGAACTAGACCTCGTGTTTTGTAGTTACCAAATTATCACGCCTGTAGGTGATAACCACTCATCCTCAAAATTTTAGTTTAATGGTCTCTTTCTGAAACTTGTATAAAGCCCCTTTTAGTAAAGTCCTAAGCATGACTGCAAAGTTGTCCTTAAATATGGTTTTGCTGTTAGTTGTCACAAGAATAACAAAGATTACATTATTGT